>JAJTUV010001075.1:0-267500 GCA_021653895.1 Mastomys natalensis
TTCCTCTTTCTCCACATTCTCGCCAACATCTGCTGTCACCTGTGTTTTGGATCTTAGCCATTCTGACTGGTGTGAGGTGGAATCTCAGTGTTGTTTTCATTTGCATTTCCCTGATGACTAGGGATGCTGAACACTTTTTTAGATGCTTCTCAACCATTCGAGTTTCCTCAGTTGAGAGTTCTTTGTTCAGCTCTGTACCCCATTTTTAATAGGATTATTTGATTGTCTGGAATCTAGTTTCTTCAGTTCTTTGTATACCTTGGATATTAGCCCTCTATCAGATGTAGGGTTGGTGAAGATCTTTTCCCAATCTGTTGGTTACGGCTTTGTCCTATTGACTAATGTCCTTTGATTTGCAGAAGCTTTGCAGTTTTATGAGATCCCATTTGTCAATTCTTGACCTTAGAGCATAAGCCATGGTGTTCTGTTCAGGAACTTTTCCCCTGTGCCCATGTGATCAAGGCTTTTCCCTATTTTCTCTTCTATTAGTTTCAGTGTAGCTGGTTTTATGTGAAGGTCCTTGATCCACTTGGAATTGAGCTTTGTACAAGGAGATAAGTATGTATCAATTTGCATTCTTCTACATGTTGACCTCCAGTTGAACCAGCACCATTTGTTGAAAATGCTGTCTTTTTATCCACTGGATGGTTTTGAGCTCTTTTGTCGAAGATCAAGTGACCATAGGTATGGGGGTTCATTTCTGGGTCTTCTATTCTATTCCATTGATCCTCCTGCCTGTCTCTGTTCCAATACCAAGCCGTTTTAATCACTATTGCTTTGTAGTATAGCTTGAAATCAAGGATGGTGATTCTCCCAGAAGTTCTTTTATTGTTTTGAATAGTTTTCCCTATCCTGGGTTTTTTGTTATTCCAAATGAATTTTAAGATTGTTCTTTCTATCTCTGTAAAGAATTGAGTGGGAATTTTGATGGGGATTGCATTAAATCTGTAGATTGCTTTTGGCAAGATAGCCATTCTTACTATATTAATCCTTCCAATCCATGAGCATGGGAGATCTTTCCATCTTCTGAGATCTCCTTCGATTTCTTTCTTTAGGGCTTGGAGTTCTTGTCATACAGGTCTTTTACTTGCTTGGTTAGATTCACACCAAGGTATTTTATATTATTTGTTACTATTGTTAATGGTGTTGTTTCCATAATTTCTTTCTCAGCCAGTTTATCCTTTGTGTAGAGGAATGCTACTGATTTGTTTGAGTTAACTTTATACCTAGCCACTTTGCTAAAGTTGTTTATCAGGTTTAGAAGTTCTCTGGTGGAAGTTTTGGGGTCACTTAAGTATACTATCATATCATCTGCAAATAGTGAAACTTTGACTTCTTCCTTTCCAATTTGTATCCCTTTAATCTCCTTCTGTTGCCTAATTGCCCTGGCTAGGACTTCCAGAACTATATTGAATAGGTAGGGGAGAGTGGGCAGCCTTGTCTAGTCCCTGATCTTAGTGGGATTGCTTCAAGTTTCTCTCAATTTAGTTTGATGTTGGCTACTGTTTGCTGTGTATTGCTTTTACTACGTTTAGGTATGGGCCTTGAATTCCTGATCTTTCCAAGACTTTTACCATGAAGGAATGTTGATTTTTGTCAAATGCTTTCTCAGCATCAAGAGATATGATCATGTGTTTTTTTTCCTTTGAGTTTATTTATATAGTGGATTATGTTGATGGATTTCCGTATATTGAACCAACCCTGCATTCCTAGTATAAAGCCTACTTGATCATGATGGATAAGTGTTTTGATATGTTCTTGGATTTGGTTTGAGAGAATTTTATTTAGTATTTTTGCATCGATATTCATAAGGGAGATTGGTCTGAAGTTCTCTTTTCTTATTGGGTCTTTGTGTGGTTTAAGTGTGAGCATAATTGTGGCTTCATAGAACGAATTAGGTAGTGTTCCTTCCATTTCTATTTTGTGGAATAGTTTGGAGAGAATTGGTATTAGATCTTCCTTGAAGGTTTGATAGAATTCTGCACTAAAGCCGTCTGGACCTGGACTTTTTTTGTTGGAGTGACTTTTAATGACTGCTTCTATTTCTTTCACAGTTATGGGATTGTTAAGATGGTTTATCTGCTCCTGATTTAACGTTGGTAACTGGTACTTGTCTAGAAAATTGTCCATTTCATCCAAATTTTCCAATTTTGTTGAGTATAGGCTTTTGTAGTAGGATCTGATGATTTGTTGAATTTCCTCGGTATCTGTTGTTATGTCACCTTTTTCGGTTCTGATTTTATTGATTTGGATACTGTCTCTCTGCCCTCTGATTAGTCTGGCTAAGGGTTTATCTATTTTGTTGATTTTCTCAAAGAACCAGCTCCTGGTTTTATTTATTCTTTGTATAGTTCTCTTTGTTTCTATTTGGTTGATTTTAGCCCTGAGTTTAATTATTTCCTGCCATGTACTCCCCTTGGGTGTATTTGCTTCTTTTTGTTCTAGAGCTTTCAGGTGTGTTGTCAAGCTGCTAGTGTGTTCTCTCTCCAGTTTCTTCTTGTATGCGCTTAGAGCTATGAGTTTTCCTCTTAGCACTGCTTTCATTGTGTCCCATAGGTTTTGGTATGATGTGTCTTCATTTTCATTAAATTCTAAAAAGTCTTTAATTTCTTTCTTTATTTCTTCCCTCACCCCATTATCAACGAGTAGAGTATTGTTCAGTTTCCATGTGAATGTGGACTTTCCATTGTCTTTGTCATTATTGAAGACCAGCTTTAGACCATGGTGATCTGATAGGATGCATGGGATTATTTCGATTTTTTTGTGTCTGTTGAGGCCTGTCTTGTGACCAATTATATGGTCTATTTTGGAGAAGGTACCATGAGGTGCTGAGAAAAAGGTATATTCTTTTGTTTTTGGGTGAAATGTTCTATAGATACCTGTTAAGTCCATTTGGTTCATAACTTCTGTTAGTTTCACTGTACTTCTGTCTAGTTTCCGTTTCCATGATCTGTCCAGTGCTGACAGTGGGGTGTTGAAGTCTCCCACTATTATTGTGTGAGGTGCAATGTGTGCTTTGAGCTTTAGTAAGGTTTCTTTTATGAAAGTGGGTGCTCTTGCATTTGGTGCATAGATGTTCAGAATTGAGAGTTCATGTTGGTTGACTTTTCCTTTGACAAATATGAAATGTCCTTCCTTACCCTTTTTGATATCTTTAAATTGAAAGTCAACTTTATTCTATGTTAAAATGGCTACTCCAGCTTGTTTCTTAGGACCATTTGCTTGAAAAATTGTTTTCCAGCCTTTTATTCTAAGGTAGTGTCTGTCCTTGTCACTGAGGTGGGTTTCCTGTATGCAGCATAATGTTGGATCCTGTTTGCATATCCAGTCTGTTATCCTATGTCTTTTTATTGGGGAATTGAGTCCATTGACATTAAGAGATATTAAGGAGAGGAGACTGTTGCTTCCTGTTACTTTTGCTAAAAGTGGAGGCATTGTTTGTGTGGCTATCTTCTTTTGGGTTTGTTGGGGAGGATTACTTTCTTGTTCTTTCTAGGGTATGATTGTTCTCCTTGTATTGGGGCTTTCCTGCTATTATCCTTTGTAGTGCTGGGTTTGTGCAAAGATATTGTGTAAATTTGGTTTTGTTGTGGAATATCTTGGTTTCTCCATCTATGGTAATTGAGAGTTTTGCTGGGTATAGTAGTCTGGGCTGGCATTTGTGTTCTCTTAGGGTCCGTATGACATCTGTTCAGGATCTTCTGGCTTTTATAGTCTCTGGTGAGAAGTCTGGTGTAATTCTGATAGGTCTGCCTTTATATGTTACTTGGCCATTTTCCCTTACTGCTTTTAAAATTCTTTCTTTGTTTTGTGCATTTTGTGTTTTGATTATTATGTGACAGGAGGTATTTCTTTTCTGGTCTAGTCTATTTGGTGTTCTGTAGGCTTCTTATATGATTATGGGCATCTCGTTCCTTAGGTTAGGGAAGTTTTCTTCTATGATTTTGTTGAAGATATTTACTGGCCCTTTAAGTTGCGAATCTTCACTCTCTTCTATACCTATTATCCTTGGGTTTGGTCTTCTCACTGTGTCCTGGATTTCCTGGATGTTTTGTGCTAAGAGTTTTTTGCATTTTGCATTTTGTATTTTCCTTGACAGTTGTGTCAATATTTTCTATGGTATCTTCTGCACCTGAGATTCTCTTTTCTATCTCTTGTATTCTGTTGGTAATGCTTGCGTCTGTGACTCCTGATTTCTTGCTTAGGTTTTCTATCTCCAGAGTTGTCTCCTTTTGTGATTTCTTTATTGTTTCTATTTCCATTTTTAGATCCTGGATGGTTTTGTTCAAATCCTTCACTTGTTTGTTTGTGTTCTCTTATGATTCTTTAAGGGCTTCTACCTGTTTACCTGTGTTCTCCTTGAATTCTTTGAGAGTGTTATTTATGTCCTTCTTAAAGTCCTCTATCATCATCGTTAGAAGTGATTTTAGATCTGACTCTTGCTTTCCTGGTGATATGGGGAGTTCAGGACTTAATGTGGGAGAAGTAGGTTCTGATGATGTCATGTGCTCTGGGTTAGTGGCCCATGTATTCTTGCGCTTGCCTTTTGCCATCTGGTTCTCCTCAGTGCTACCTGTGCTGTCTCTGACTGGAGCCTGTCTTTCCTATTCTCTTGGTTGTATCAGAACTATTTAGGTTGGGTGTTGTTGCTGAGGTTAGTGCCAGGGCCCAAGATCTGCTCAGTGCTTGGGCCCAGATAGGAAGGAACCAGTGCTCTGGGCCAGGAGTGAGTTCCCGATCCCTGTGTGTCCTGGTTACTCCCTGTTTGGGGCAAGTGTTGCTGCCTCCTTGCTTAAGAAGCTGTTTCGGTTACAGCTCTTGGGAGCCCTGCTTCCCCTGGGTTCTGTGAGATTGGGTTTAGAGCTGCCACCCAGGATCTGCTGCGTGCTTGGGCACAGACCAGAAGGAGCCGGTGTTCTAGGCCAGGAGTGAACTCCCTGGGTCCCAGTGGGTCCCAGTTACCCCCTGTTTGGGGTGGGTATTGCTGTCTCCTTACCTGAGATACTGCCTGGGTCAGAGCTCCTGGGTGCCCCACTTCTGGTGGGTTTTGTGAGGTTTAGTGCAGAACTGCTGCCCGGGATCTGCTTCGTGCCTGGGCCCAGACCAGAAGTCCTCATTAATTTTCATATTACAGTTTTTTGTGTATTACAGTTTATTTGTGTATTACAGTTATAAAAATCACATTGATTCTTTCATCAAACCTATGCTTTTTATTTTATTTTTAGGAAATCCTGCTCTGAAAAATAATTTAACTTGTGTAAGATCACATAATTGTTCCTCTTCCATGCTCTACTCTCCCTGGATGAGGTGGTCAGCCTACTTTCCCAAGTAACAGGTTAAGTCTCAGATAGAAATTGCCAGAAAAATTTCCCAATTTCAGAAAATTGTTTTTATGTATTTTATAAAACTGATGTTCATAGCTATGTTAGTTGGTGTCAATCCCAAAACTCATAGGGAATTCTTGGTACTTCAAGAAAAAAGGATTTAGTGCAGAGAATCAGTTACAATGAACTCAGAAAGAACAAAAGAGGAAAGGCTGGGGCTTAGAAGTAGAAACTCCTATTGGACTGGACTGTCAACTATCAATCCTGGTAATCCAGATAATGATGTGCATTTGAATTCTAGTTCTGAAGGATTTAAAACATATGGTGTGTGTGTGCGTGCAGGTGCGCGTGCGCGTGTGTGTGTGTGTGCGCGCGTGTACATGTTCCAGATGAATGCCACGAATGCTATCAACTAACATAGATATGAAAAAGAGCAGCTGGACTGAATCCTAGCTGCTCTTGGCAACTGTCTGATGAAGGTGCTGAGACTGCATCCTTGCATTTGTGCAGGGATGCAGAAGCATGTAATTCTTCTGCTGCTGTGGAGAAGGAGAAGGAGGAGGAGGAGGAGCAGTAGGAGGAGGATTTTTTTTCTACAATGGGATATGCAATACTTCAACTGGGCATGGACCTAGGTCATACTCCTCCTGGTGCTGCTGTCATGTTTTGGTTTACCACAGACCACTGATACTAAAATGGCATTCTTCTCCTTTTCATCGTATGTCATTTTAATATCCACTGTCAAGGGAACCTGGGAAATACAGTTTGCTGGTTCCTATTCCTACCAACTTCACAGAGAAGCAAAATTAACCAAACAAAAGACCACAACCACATTAATGAAAGAATCTAGTAGGACTGACAACTGTTAGATAATCAACAAAGCTCATCCTTTGGTGATACAACGCTCAGTCATCTCCATTTTAATCCTTATTTAAACTTCATTCAGTAACAATGATGTCATGGTTTTATATGTGGAATAACTTTGCATGTAAGCCAAAATGTTCTAGTTATAAATATTCTACAGTTTAAATATTAAATTTAAAATTGCCTATGCTCCCACTTCTGGTATAATATAGAGTAGAAAAAAAGGAAGAGAATAAATAAATGGTTGATTAATACAAACAAATGTAATAGAAAGGGCAAGAAAAATCATGTGCCACGGCCACAATTAACATATCTATGATAATTGTTAATAAATCGTGATGCTATTGTGATAGTTATAATTCCTTCTTCTGCAACTAATTCCATGCTCCCTTCAACCTCATGTACAACCTCTTCTAGTTGACATTTTCTACCTGTTAGAATAACTCAAAACTCAAAACTTCTTAGTAGGTTTTTGGTTTTTTGTTCAGTATTTGTGGTTTTCCACTAATTATTATTGAATATAAAAAAGAGTCTGATAACTTCTCAGGGCTACCTGAGTTTTAAACATACTTTACCTTGTCTCATTGTCTCCCAGCATTCTACTTTTCCTAAATAACAGTGATCAATTACCTCGCTTTGGTTTTGCATTGTTTGTTGCCTTGGTGACAGGGAGACTTTCAAAATGGCTGAATAATAGTACTGGCTCTAAGATCAATAGAACTACCATGCCATGTGGTAGAAATATTTTCTCTTCAAAACTCAGACCTTGAAAGAAATAGACTTGAATTCTGAAGGACACAAAAAAGTAATGGTTCAGCATAGTCTTTGTGTATGCTTCTGTCTTTTGATCTTTATATGTGTGGATCCTAGCAAGGACAGAAAGAACAACATATTTCATATTATTCATAAATATTTTATTCACAGGTATGAAAGCTTCTGTGTTATGGGATGATGACAGGTGAATTTCCTATGTGTATGGTCACTGACATGCTTTGAACCAGTTCATAACTTTCTTCTTTATTTGTGGTAGGTGTTTTAAACTTTATTTCATTGGATAATCTCTGGATTCCCATGAAAAGGAGATTTCTGATATCAAAATAACATGTTTTGTTTATACTGTTACTCAAAACTTCTTCTGCAATGGGTATGCATTTTTGCCTGAGTAATCACATAGAACTTAATATCCTTAAAGTCCATCCCCCTCCTAGAAAGTGTCAATATGCAGTTTTCCTGGATTTACTTTTTAACAAAGTCTCCAATAATGTTCTTTCCAAGCCCCTTATGAGATAGCAAGAACATTACAGTCATTGACCATGAAACAGCCTGTGAATAACTTGAGCCAACTCTTCAGAACAGTAGTTCAAACAAATAAGCTACTGGAAGTTATTAGAAGTTACAAGTTCCTCATCTTCACTATGGATCTAAAGAAACATGCTCTAAATATGACTGTAATGCTGAATTAATACATTTGTAGATTAATTTTAATATAGCATGCAATGATACAAAGTGCTTAGGATTTATTTACTTCTTTTAACTCTTCATAAAGAATTCGACATGAGGCTGTGGCTATATATTTAAGGTAAGTGTGTCAGTATACTAGGAGTTTCATTGGAGTCTAAGCATCTTACACTACCAGACATGAGTTCGTTCTAGTGAATAGGCTTTAAAATGAATCAGAAAGCCTTCCACCATGAGCCTGGTCCTTTTGGCTGGGGCAGACACATAGCTGGTCTGCTCCTGTGGAGACACCTGATCCTGAGCCATCCTAGAGGAGCCACTGCACTGAGAGCAGTGGACACCTAGTTGGTCTGCTCCTGTGGAGACCTTATCCTGAGCCATCCTAGAGGAGCTGCTGCACTCAGAGCAGCAGGATCCCCGAGGAGGCCTGAGTCCCAGGAGTTCTTCCACCCAGGAGCTTAGGATCACAGGAACACAGAGACATCTGGATTCTGAGGAGTTCTGACACGAGCAAGATAACTGGAAAGACAGACTCCAGTCAGACACAGTGAGCACAGGTAACACTAGAGTCAACCAGATGGCGAAAGGCAAGCGCAAAAACACAAGCAACAGAAACCAAAGTTACTTGGCATCATCAGAACCCAGTTCTCCCACCATAGGAAGCCCTGGATACTCCATCACACAGGAAAAACAGGATTCAGAATTAAAATCATTTCTCATGATGATGATAGAGGATGTTAAGAAGGACATAAGTAACTCCCTTAAAGAAGTACAGGAGAACACAGGTAAACAGGTAGAAGCCCTTAAAGAGGAAATACAAAAATCCCTTAAAGAATTGTAAGAAAACACAACCAAACAGGTGAAGGAATTGAACAAAACCATCCAGGATCTAAAAATAGAAATAGAAACAATAAAGAAATCTCAAAGAGAGACTACCCTGGAGATAGAAAACGTAGAAAGAGATCAGAAGTCATAGACGCAAGCATCATTAACAGAATACAATAGAAGAGAGAATCTCATGTGCAGAAGATACCATGGAAAACATTGACACAACTGTCAAATAAAATGCAAAATGCAAAAAGCTCCTAACCCAGAACATCCAGAAAAATCCAAGACACAATGAGAAGACCAAACCCAAGGATAATAGGTATAGATGAGAGTGAAGATTCCCAATTTAAAGGGCCAGTAAATATCTTCAACAAAATTATAGAGGAAAATTTCCCTAACCTAAAGAATGAGATGCCCATAAACATACAAAAAGCCTATAGAACACCAAATAGACTTCACCAGAAAATAAATTCCTCGTATCATATAATAATCAAAACATCAAGTGCACAAAACAAAAGAAAAAAACTAAAAGCAGTAAGGGAAAATGGTCAAGTAACATATGAAGGCAGACCTATAAGAATTACACCAGACTTCTCACCAGAGACTATAAAAGCCAGAAGATCCTGGACTGATATCATACAGACACTAAGGGAACACAAATGCCAGCCGAGACTACTATATCCAGCAAAACTCTCAATCACTATAGATGGAGAAACCAAGATATTCCATAACAAAACCAAATTTGCACAATATCTTCCCACAAACCCAGCACTTCAAAGGATAATAAAAGGAAAATGCGAACACAAGGAAGGAAACTACAACCTAGAAAAAGCAAGGAAGTAATCTTCCAACAACCCCAAAAGAAGATAGCTACACAAACATAATTCCACCTCTAATAACAAAAACAATAGGAAACAACAATCATTTTTCCTTAATATCTCTTAATATCAATGGACTCAATTCTCCAATAAAAACACATAGACTATCAGACTGGATACATAAACAGGATCCAGAATTTTGCTGCATACAGGAAATGCACCTCAGTGACAAAGACAGACACTATCTCAGAGTAAAAGGCTGGAAAACAATTTTCCAAGCAAATGGTCCCAAGAAACAAGCTGGAGTAGCCATTCTAAAATCAAATAAAATTGACTTTCAACCAAAAGTTATCAAAAAAGATAAGGAAGGAAACTCCTTAAGCATCAAAGGAAAAATCCACCAAGATGAACTCTCAATTCTGAACATCTATGCTAAAAATGCAAGAGAACCCAAATACATAAAAGAAACTTTACTAAAGCTCAAAGCACACATTGCACTTCACACAATAATAGTGGGGGATTTTAACACCCCACTCTCTGCAATGGGCAGATCATGGAAACAGAATCTAAATAAAGACACATTGAAATTAGCAGAAGTTATGGACCAAATGGATTTAACAGATATCTATAGAACATTTCATCCTAAAGCAAAAGAACATACCTTCTTCTCAGCACCTCATGGTACCTTCTCCAAAATAGACCATATGATTGATCATAAAACAGTCCTGAACAGATACAAAAAGATTGAAATAATCCCTTGCATCCTATCTGATCACCACGGACTAAGGCTGGTCTTTAATAATGACAAAACTAAGGGAAAACCCACATGCATGTGGAAACTGAACAATGCTCTACTCAATGATGACTTTGTCAAGGAAAAAATAAAGAAATTAAAGACTTTCTAGAATTTAATGAAAATGGGGAAACATCATATCAAAACTTGTGGGACTCTATGAAAGCAGTGCTAAGAGGAAAACTCATAGCTCTAAGTGACTACAAAAAGAAATTGGAGAGAGCATACATTAACAACTTGACAGCACACATAAAAGCTCTAGAACAAAAAGAAACAAATACACCCAAGAGGAGTAGACGTCAGGAAATAATCAAACTCAGGACTGAAATCAACCAAGTAGAAACAGAAAGAACTATACAAATATCAACAAAACCAGGAGTTGGTTCTTTGAGAAAATCAACAAGATAGATAAACCCTTAGTCAGATTAACCAGAGGGCACAGAGACAGTATCCAAATTAATAAAATCAGATCTGAAAAGGGAGACATAACAACATAAACTGAGGAAATTCAACAACTCATCAGATTCTACTACAAAGGTCTATACTCAACAAAACTGGAATATCTGGATGAAATGGACAATTTTGTAGACAGATACCAGGTACCAAAGTTAAATCAGGAGCAAAAAAACCATCTAAATAGTCCCATAATCCCTAAAGAAATAGCAGCAGTCATTAAAAGTCTCCCCACCAAAAAAAGCCCAGGACCAGATGGTTTTAGTGCAGAATTCTATCAGATCTTCAAGGAAGACCTAATACCAATTCTCTCCAAACTATTCCACAAAATAGAAACAGAAGGAACACTACCCAATTCGTTCTATGAAGCTACAATCACACTCATACCTAAACCTCACAAAGACCCAACAAAGAAAGAGAACTTTAGACCAATCTCCCTTATGAATATCGATGCAAAAATACTCAATATAATTCTAGCAAACTGAATCCAAGAACACATCAAAACAATCTTCCATCATGATCAAGTGGGCTTTATCCCAGGAAAGCTGGGATGGTTCAATATTAGGAAATCCATCAATGTAATCCACTATATAAACAAACTCAAAGAAAAAAACCACATGATCATCTCACTAGATGCTGAGAAAGCATTTGAAAAAATTCAATATCCCTTCATGGTAAAAGTTTTGGAAAGATCAGGAATTCAAAGCCCATACCTAAACATAGTAAAAGCAATATACAACAAACCAATAGCCAACATCAAAGTAAATGGAGAGAAACTTGAAGCAATCCTACTAAAATCAGGGACTAGACAAGGCTGCCCACTCTCTCCCTACCTATTCAATATAAGTACTGGAAGTCCTAGCCAGAGCAATTAGACAACAAAAAGAAGTCAAAGGAATACAAATTGGAAAGGAAGAAGTCAAAATATCACTATTTGCAGATGATATGATAGTATACTTAAGTGATACCAGAACTTCCACCAGAGAACTCCTAAACCTGATAAACAACTTCAGCAAGGTGGCAGGTTATAAAATCAACTCAAACAAATCAGTAGCCTTCCTCTACTTGAAAGATAAACAGGCTGAAAAAGAAATTAGGGAAATGACACCCTTCACAATAGTCACAAATAATATAAAATACCTCGGGGTGAATCTAACCAAGCAAGTGAAAGATCTGTATGACAAGAACTTCAAGTCTCTGAAGAAAGAAATTGAAGAAGATCTCAGGAAATGGAAAGATCTCCCATGCTCATGGATTGGCAGGATTAATATAGTAAAAATGGCCATCTTGCCAAAAGCAATCTACAGATTCAATGCAATCCCCATTAAAATACCAACTCAATTCTTTACAGAACTTGAAAGAGAAATTCTGAAATTTATTTGGAACAACAAAAAACTCAGGATAGCGAAAACCATTCTCAACAATAAAAGAACTTCTGGAGGAATCACCATCCCTGACCTCAAGCTGTACTACAGAGCTATAGTGACAGAAACTGCATGGTATTGGTATAGAGACAGGCAGGAAAATCAGTGGAATAGAGTTGAAGACCCAGAAATGAACCCACACACCTATGGTCATTTGATCTTTGACAAAGGAGCTAAAACCATCCAGAGGAACAAGGACAGCATTTTCAACAAATGGTGCTAGATCAACTGGAGGACAACAGGTAGAAGAATGCAAATTGATTCATTCCTATCTCCTTGTACAGATCTCAAGTCCAAGTGGATAAAGGACCTTCACATAAAACCAGACACACTGAAAATAATAGAAGAAAAAATGGGGAAGACCCTCGAACACCTAGGCACAGGGGAAAAGTTCCTGAACAGAACACCATGGCTTATGCTCTAAGATCATAAAATTGCAAAGTTTCTGTAAGGCAAAGGACATTGTCAATAGGACAAAGCCGTAACCAACAGATTGGGAAAAGATCTTCACCAACCTTACATCTGATAGAGGGCTAATATCCAAGGTATACAAAGAACTGAAGAAATTAGACTCTAGACAATCAAATAACCCTATTAAAACATGGGGTACAGAGCTAAACAAAGAACTCTCAACTGAGGAAACTCAAATGGTTGAGAAGCATCTAAAAAAGTGTTCAGCATCCCTAGTCATCAGGGAAATGCAAATGAAAACAACACTGAGATTCCACCTCACACCAGTCAGAATGGCTAAGATCCAAAACACAGGTGACAGCAGATGTTGGCGAGAATGTGGAGAAAGAGGAACACTTCTCCATTGTTGGTGGGATTGCAAGATGGTGCAACTACTCTGGAAAACAGTCTGGCGGTTCCTCAGAAAACTGGACATATCATTACCTGAGGACCCAGCTATACCACTCCTGGGCATATACCCAGAAGATACCCTAACATATAACAAGGACATATGCTCCATTATGTTCATAGCAGCTTTATTTATAATAGCCAGAAGCTGAAAGAACTCAGATGTCCTTCAACAGAGGAATGGATACAAAAAACGTGGTACATTTACACAATGGAATATTACTCAGCTATTAAAAACAATGAATTCGATAATTCCTTATGTAAATGGATGGAACTAGAAAATATTATCCTGAGTGAAGTAACCCAATCACAAAAGAACACACATGGTATTCACTCACTGATTATTGGATGTTTGCCCAGAAGCTTGAAATACCCAAGATTCAACTCACAGACCACATAAAGCTCATGAAGAATGAAGACCAAGTCGGGGCAGGGGTGGCTTTGGTCCTTCTTAGAAGGAGTAACAAAATACTTAAGGGAGCAAATATGGATACAAAGTGTAGGACAGAAACTGAAGGAGGGGCTGTCTGCAGACCATTCCACCTGGGTATCCATCCCATGTGCAGTCACCAAAGGTATTCGTTGATGTGGATGTCAGGAAGTACATGCTGACAGGAGCCTGAATTGAAGCTTTATGAAGCTAATATCAATATTCTTAATTCTAGAAGTTCTTTTAAAAGATGTTCCCAGTTCAGAGGGATTTTCTTTTTAGCCAATTTTCCTTCTTTGAATCATCCCTCATAGGTTGAAGCTTTATTCTTATCAGTGTTGAAAGAACTTGAAGTTCTTTTGCTCTTTTAAGCATGTTATGGTTTATTAGATACTCCTTTTAAAACATAAGTACCACACACAGAGACAGACTCCACATGCCTGCCTTCTGATGGGCCCAGGGAGCAGAATCACTAAAGATAGATTTGAGATTAGGTCTTATAGCAAAAATCTGTGTGTGTGTATGTGTTTGTGTGTGTTTCTATCTCTGTCTCTCTGTCTCTGTCTCATCTCTCTCTGTCTCTCTGTTCTCTCTGTCTTTCTCTGTCTCATTCTCTTTCTCTGTGTGTGTATGTGTGTGTGTGTACTTGCAGGCTGGTCCAACAAGACAGGGCAACTTACAACATTCAGTGATCAAAATAATTTGACTATTAGGGAGTTCCTTAAGGTTTGGTGCCCTTCAAGTGTCCTCTAGCATCACAGATCAGACACTGGGAGACATCTTGCATTGATAACTTGAGATAGCAAGATATTTGGTGAGAACTGTCAGGCTGTTTGAGCTGAGTCAGTTACTAGATTACAGCACCCTCTAGTGGTTAGAGTTCATTTTTCAAGGCAGGAATATTGGAATATCACCAGAAGTGGGTAACTAGGCATCTCTGCTTTCCTAATGTATTTCTGATTTCCTTGTTATTTCTGGTTCAGTGGCTGACCCATTCTCCACTGTACTACAGATCCTGACACAGTCTTACCTGTGTTAGCTCTCTACCATTTTTCCATCTTAGACTAAATTTTTGTTAGATGCCGGGGGCCAGCCGCAGCGTGGTGGGAGGGAGACGTCTTCTTTCTTCTCCTTGTGGGTTCTTTTTGAGGCAGCCGAGGTGGAGGGAAGAGTGTTGGCAAGGTTAAGACTTTGGTCTTATGATATTTAGGGTTCCTGTATAACATAAGTTTACTTATCTATTCTAGAAAAGTTTACTTACTATGCTACTGTATCTGAACTGCCCTCTGGTATCCTCTGGCCAGACACTGCAGTTTCTGGCACTTAGCACCTCAGCCCCAAAAGAGCAGAGGACTAGGTAAATAGTCTTTGTACTCTCTCAGCAGGAACTGCTGGGCTCTAACTTATGTCTACTAGCCTGAGGTTGCAGGAAGAAAAGACACTTAGAGAAGTTACTATAGAGTTTATTACTAAGTAAAAAGTTTCCTATGAAAGCTATCTAGGGGGAAAAGTGGAAAGGTCCTAATTGGGGAAAAGGAAAAAATTCTAATAAGGGAAAAATTCTAAAGGAGAAAATTCTAGGCAGGGGAAAAGGAAGGGAAGGGACTAATGGCTCCTAAGGAACCTCTACATCAGGGACTACTACTCTCTTTGTCTTTGTCTTCAGTACTTATGCATCTTTCAGAGTACATGGTCACATGTTACAAAGTTCATCACAAGTTCACACCAAAAATCAAATTATAAATTGAAATAGAAGTTTACAACATTGAATGTTTACATGCATATCCATTAGGAGTAATTATCTGGCTAAACATCCATCACCTGTCTAGCTCCACAGGTTCACTGAAGGTTTAAAACTATAACTAAGAAATTAGTGAAGTTTTGTATAGATAAACCCAGGCAATATTTCTCTTCTGTCCTAGCACCTATAATAAATCGGGAGTTCCCCTTTAGTGACCTTTGGTTAATTGCTTTACAATCTCTTGGAATGTGCTCTGAGCAGGAGAAAGTCTGGTTACTATCTAAGGGCAATTAACTGATGACACTTGGAGACTGGCAGAGTTCTCATTGTAGTTTTGACTATCAGAAAGGGACCTAATAGCAGCCCCACTATAAAAGAGGTTAATAATCATTGATATAATTTTAGGAATTCTTATAGGATCATCATTAAGACCTAGAAATCATCTATTTGTCTATATAGCATCACTACAAGACAGTACATCTTTGTGGATCTGCAGAGATCTGCCCCAAAGGGGTATGCTATTGCTTAGTGATTGTTACATATGTTTAAATAATAGGAAGAACATATTAATAGCAGGAATCTTTCCTAAAACACGTCCCTTACAGCCTTGCTGCTTAAGAGCTAACATGTCACAGATTATATAATCCAAGGCAATCATTTCAGGATGACCACCTGCTAATTATTAGCTTGTCCCATTATTGCTCCTGACAGTTAGAAATTCAGAATCTCAAGACATTTCCTCTTTCTATTTTTAAGTAGTTGTAGATATTTTCCTCCTTGAGAAAATTTCCTCATTTCTAATTTATTTCGTTTTATTCTATTATATCACATCTATATTCTATTATTGAATATAGACTTGGGGGAATCTTAGAGTAGGAGACTATTATCTAGAATTCCCACTGAAGAAAGTCAAGGTATAATCCACAAGAGGTGATTGTGTTTAAAAGGAGTGCTCATTGTGGTTAAAGGAAGGTCAGCCAGATCTAAAAGAACACTTTGGCAGCTTGTCTGCTGGGCTGTTAGTCAAGCGAGTTTACCCTTTTAAGTTTACTCACAGGACAAGAGTAACTCTGCAGAGGTGTGGTGGCTCACAAGTGAAACAATGTGGGGTACACAAAGCACTCACACTCATTTCTGTGTGTAAACATCCCCTTTTTTCCTTGTCAGGCTACATCTTGGGCATGGCATTGGCTACCTTCTTCATCCTAATCCAAACTCTACTCATCACACATGTTCATGCTCAACTTTGTGTTGTTGTCATCTGCAGTGTCTGATATTATGAGCATGAAGAACTAACTGGTGAAGCTTAGTCTAGTCTGGGTCTTTGCCCAGTTCCATGTCTTCAATATATTCATCCATGCCTTTGAACAGGAAGCATTGAGAAAAACAAGGTATGTTCCGATGCATTTATTCAACAAACCTGCTTGCTAAACATTACGGTAGCCTTAACAGAATTCAAAATCTTCACGTTTAGCAAACCCCACTTTTTTGAATGAGGACAGGCTTTAGGCGTTTCCTGTAGAAGAGATTTAAGGAAAATAAATAAAGAGTCAGCTTGTAGTTTAGTGTCACAAATAAATGACTATGCGAGAATAGCAATGAAACTTAAAAATAATTCTTCCTTTCTTTAAAAGACAGGCTTCGATTTATTCTGTATTTTCTTTTTCTAATCCATTTATTCACTCAATGTATTCACTGAATATCTGTTGCTTTTTTTTTTATTATGTCCACAAGGATACAACAGAGTAGAAAAATTGTGGGTCATTGTTCTTATAATACTAATGGAGTGCTACTGGGAACCCTTGAAATGAATCTCAAATCCATCTCTGCTTCCTTTACTAGCGATGCTTTGTACTTGGTGACCAGGTCTATTGTCCAGGCTATGGCAGGGCTTTCTAGCTGTTAAACATTTCAGCTTAGAAGATGGTAGCTTGATCCTTCCAGGCAATCTTGATTCCAATAACAGCAACCAGTACCAAGGTCTTCTTTCTTTACATAAATTTTTTTCTGCCTTTCCCATATTACCTTAACCAAACCAGCTTCCTCTCACAAAACCCAAATGTCCTTTCAAATCTGAAATTATTCCTTAGTTACAAGACTGCTTCTACAATTCTCTTTCGTCATTGTTATCTTGACCATACTGACATGCAACAAATTATTCATTTATTTTTTTATTGTTGAAGAAGTTCAACTATTTTCACAAATACATTTTTTGGATCCATTATTTCTTCATTTTAACATTAATGTTAACTTATGGTAGTGCCATGTCAACGTCATGTATATAAGCCTGTTATCCACAGCTCTGCTGTTCACTTTGGTACACTCTGTGCATTAGCCACATTTAGCTGTTTCATCTTAAATTTTAACAATATTTAAACAACATTAGTATCTCAGTGTACTATCTGTGTTTAAGAGCCAATGACTATTAGTCATGTATCGACCCACATCGACAGACATTTCTAGCACCACAGAATGTTCTGTAAGTAGTTGCTTTTCTATAGAAAAGAGTTATTGACAGTTTCTCTAAGAAAGCACAGAAGGCATATAATGTCCTGATTTAACAAACCTGGCAACTCCTGATAATTACAAGGCCCATCATAAGAAAGCCCTGTTTGGTGTTTTCAGAGCATCACAAACCCCAATAGTTAGGTTCAGATCCTGGCTCTGGTAATAGTTACAACATAGGTTATTTTTGTACAACTTACAAAAATTTGCATTATAATTAAAATAGGCACACCACTTCTCCCTTTTCTTTCTCAACACCCTCCAAGTTCCCTCCATCTCTTAATCCCCCATTCACTTTCAAATTGATAGCTTCTTTTTCTTTGTTTACTATTGTTATGTGTGTGCACAAATGTATAAATACAACCTGCTGAGTCCATTTTTGTCTTTTTATGGGCAACTTTAAAAATATTAAGTTTAGATCCAGACTGTCTGCACTTTCCCATCCTTTCTCTCCTCCAACATACTCTTCTCTGGCCCTCTCTATCCATTCTTCCATTTCTATTAAGAAGTGGATATTAGGCATAATATGCAGGTACAATGTTATACTCTACAGAACAAAGAAGCTAAAGAAGGATAGCCTAAGAGAAGAAGCATGAATCGAACTTAGAAGGGGTAATAAAATAGTCATAAAATAGTCATAAAAGGGAGATGGAGGGAGGGAACTGGGAAGGAGGCAGAATAGAGAGGAATGGGTAATTTGGGATCATGTGTGTGGAAGGACAGGAGAGATTGCTAGCTTCCCTTGAAAATGAATGGAAATCTGCAATTGATGGGGGTGAGAAGGTGGGTGGCGCATCTCCAGGACAAGACAGAGAACTTGGATGTGCCCATGAATCAGTGGGGGTGACTGTAGCTGTGACTCACTACATTGGGGATATGGAACCTGAAGAGGCCACCTCCTGTAGCCAGGCAAGAACCCCAGTGAAGTGATAGAGACACCAACTCACTCTTAAAACATTCAATCCAAATTTATCCTGTCTACAATAATGCAGGCATGAAAGAGAGAACGGAGACTGAGAGCTGGACGAGCAATAACCAGCCCATCTTGAGACCTATCCCATGGGCAAGCACCAATCCCTTTCTCTATTAATGATACTCTGTTATGCTTACAGACAGAAGCAAGTTGTCCTCTGAGAGGTTTCACCCAGCAGCTGACTTAGACAGATACAGACACCCACAGCCAAAGAGTAGATAGAGCTTGGGGACTCTTATAGAAGATTAGTAGGAAGGCTTACAGCCTGAAGAGGATAGGAACTGCACAGGAAGATCAACAGAGTTAACTAACGGGAACTTTTGGGCCTCACAGAGTCTGAATCACCAACCAAAAATCGGTCATGGCGTAAACTTAGGCCTCTGTGAAAATGCATAGCAGATGTGCAGCGTGGTCTTCATGTGGATCCCAAACAACCACAGTGGAAGCTATCCCAAAAGCTGTTTGCTCCCTGTAGGTGCGATATGTTCTTCTAGCTGGGCTGCCTTGTCTTGCATTAATGGAAGAGAAAGCCCCTAGCCTCAAGGAGACTTGAAATGCTAGAGTTAGGGGATACCACAGGAAGGCTCAGTTACTGGGAAGAGAAGGGGAAGGTGATGGGGGAAGAATTATTGGAGGGGGTGACTGGAAGGGGAACAGTGAACAGGATGTAAAATGAGTAAGTAAAGATCTTAAATTAATTAAAAAAAAAAAGAAAGAGAAAAATAAAAGGCCTTGCAGCCCAAGGATAGCCAAACATGGGAAATAGCACATCGAAGTAGGAGTAGGCATCTTTCTTGTATTAAGGTTGGACAAAGCAACTCAGTATGAGAGAAATATCCGAGAAGCCAGCAAGAGAGTCAAAGACAACCCCTGCTCCCACTGTTAAGACTTTTACAAGAAGATCAAGCTACACAACTGTAACATATGCAGAGGGCTTAGGTCAGTCCTATACAGGCTCTCTTGGTTGGTGGTTCAGTCTCTGTGAGCCCCTACAAGCCCAGGTTAGTTGATTCTGTGGAGTTTTGTATAGTATCCTTGACCTTTCAGGCTCCTACAATCCTTTCTACCCCCTTTCCCCAAGCTCTGCCTAATATTTAGATTTGTGTTAGCATCTCTGATAGCAGTTATGCTAGGGTCCTGTTTGCAAGTATAGTAGAATATCATTAGGAATCATTTTATTGACTTTCCCCCAATTATGTTTGATTCTGTCCTAGGTCTCTGGACTATCTAGCCTCTGGGTCTTGGGCCTCCAGGTAGTATCAGGGATGGGCTCCCTGTTGGACTTTTAATGAGCAATAGAAACAAAAGCACTATAGAAACCTTAGAATATCTCTTATGTTTGAGTAAGCCAAACTTATCTCTAGACCTAAGTGTTATTTCAGAACACAGAATGAAATGCTGCATGCTCAGACAGTTGAATGTGCCTCTTACATCTACACATATTTGAAAGAAAGCAAAGAGTGAACTACAACCAGTAGGTTCAAAGGTCAGAGGAATGAGTATTCAGCATTTTGCTTGTATTTTCCAAATGCTTCCCTCCAAGTAGAGGCCTTTGGATTTAGCCCTCACATTTGAACATTTCACAAGTCCCCAGGTTGTTGTGGGGCCCTCCTGCTCCCTGTGGATGGAAATAATGATGCTTGATCTTAATGTCAACAACATGGGTCATGAGAAAATTAACAAGTGGTTTCAAGTATTTGTTTTCCAAAACGTTCACCTGCTTCTCCCCACCCCTGAGCCAGGGCCTAAACTGTTGGCCCAGATGGCCAGGTGACTGAACAAACTAGCTTGGACTTCAAGTTTCTTCTGCCTGAGCCTGCAGTGTGGGAGAAACAGACTTGTGCTATCATGCCTGGAACCTTTTACACACTGGAAACACCCTCGTTATAAAGCCAAATGCCTACTGTTTGTAGTCTACAATGTCTACAATCCTGGATAAACTGAGAGACTTTCCTGAAATCATTTAGAGCTATCCTTGAAGAGAGTTTGCATCATAGAAGAGAGATTTATGCAGAGGAATGAAGACAATATATAGTCACTTGATCCTGAGCTGAAGTTGTTAGCATAGATTCAATTCTAGAAAATCTAAGTGTTTTCTGTTACTTTTGGGGTCTCTGTTGTTTGTTTGAAATTCAAAGCCTTGTTTAAATGGCATTCTTTTCATTAAGCTTTCCTTGGCCCTTTCAGTTAGGGGATATTACCATCTTGTTTTGGTCATGTAACACTTTACACTCTGTTGACAATCACCACAACTTACAAGAAGCGATTACATGTGCTCATGAGTGTTTTGTTTGTTTGTTTGTTTGTACTTTTGTAACAATCACATGAGAAACAAAGAAGGCTTAGCATAATTACTGGCATATAGCAACTACTCAGTCAGATTGTAAGAGAAAAATCATTGTGACAAATCTGTTTGTCCCAGTGTTTTGAGTCTGATTCCTGTTCCCCAACATTAAATATTTCAGAAAATTATAATTTATTGAGGTTAACTCTCATAAAGTATGAATACAAATGTTATAAGACTAAATGCTATATAAATCATACTTGCTAAATGGGGGTGCATTAGAAAATGCCATTTCTGCTATTATCAAGAACTGATCTGTTTTTGCTAATTTTTTTTAGATTAAAGGCATTTTGTATGTATAGCATTTTTAAAACCTAAAATATCAATGTATTGCTTTAAAAAAATGGGGCTTTTTATCATCCAAGCAATTTTAAATCATATTATCATAGCAAGTTTATGAAAATAAAGTTCCATTTATTGACTAGTCTTAAAGATGATTACATATGTGAAATTCTAGTGATAAATAACTTAAAATTAAACTTTATCCTCACCTGTTTTCAATGCACAGAGTGCATTCATTGGAATAAGTCCTTTCATCCGTCCCACACACAGGGTCATAAATCTTGGGACATCCAGGAATTGTAGAATCGCAATTAGCCTAAACACAGAATTAATGTGTCATTTTTCTATCATTTTTCAATGTTTGGTTTTATAATAAAATATTATGACTGTTTTAAGTTTTTTGCAGTTAAGATAATGACACTGGGTATTGTACAGGAAAAAAACAACTACAGTAGAAATAAATCTGCCCTGAAATCAAAAAAGCCTAGTTAAAGCCAAATTAAGGTCCTTTCCTAGTTATATGACACCATGGGTCTCCCAGTTCCTTCCTTGATTTCAGTCAATTCATCTGCAAGTTAGGAAAAATATCATTTCCCACTTAAGGGATGATGCTTCGGTGATGTGGGATAGAGGAGGACGATCACACCAACTGCTGACAGGATAGTCATCCCAGATGGCATCTGTGCTTGGAGTTCTTGGTTTGTGTTTTCCAGTAAAAGCTGATGCTCATTAAACACTTCTTGTAGGTCTCTGTCCTATATTTTATGTATTGTTCTATTGGAAAAGTCTCACCCTTTCATCAAAACTGTCAGTTATCCATTTACTGATCTATCCTTGAAAGACCTTGTAAAGTTATCTTTACACTCTTCTTCCAGGGAAGATTCATAAAGTGACAAATTGACTTAAAGTCACAAACTAGTAATTCCTAGACCCCGGTTCTCAGTTCCTGGGGATTACCACATCACCTCTTTATTACAGGACATCATCCCTGTTTTGCTAACTTTTATTCTTCATAGATCAGTACTTGGAGAACTAGATTTGGGTTCTAATGGTGCCAGATTTTTTCTGTAATGCTTCTCAAAAATATAATGATTTATTCACTATAATCTTCAGGGTCATCACTGGTTTTCTCTTAGGTATTCCTATATAATGAGATGAGGGGCATTTCCTCTAGTCTACTTTGGGAATTCGGAGCAATAAAAGCCAACATGATCAAGTCAGGAGTAAGGGCTACTTGGAATGAACACAAGAGCTTCCACTTAAACTACTTGTCCCACCAGCCAACCCTAGTGTATGTGTAAAAATCTCCTTTACAGCAGGATGTAGACAGTTACAGGGGCATCAGAGGTCTCACCTTTCAACACAGCACCCTGTGGATTGGGAAAGTTCTATGAATCCTGTATTTAGCAGCCGAGGTTCCCTACCAGTTGAACCCTGAATCCTGGCTTGAATTACCAAAAATGTAACTGCTAGAGTATACATTCTCCAACCCTCTTTATGGCAAGGTCTTACTGTGTAGTCCCACTTGACTTCAAACCTGGTTCATAAACAGGCTTCCAGGTGCTTTGGATTGCAAATGTGCAAAACCATGCATGCTCAGATCCTAGCTGTACTTTTACAGGATCTAACAATTTCAGTCTGCATAGGAAATTAGAGAATTAAGAAATTATAAAGTAGCTGAGTGGCAGTGGTGTGTGCTTTTTTATCCCAGCATTTGGGAGGCAGAGGCAAGCAGATTTCTGGGAGTTTGAGGGCAGTCTTGTCTACTGAGTGAGTTCCTGGAGGAGGACTACACAGAGAAATCATCTGTCAACCCCTCCCAATGAGGTTATAAATTATAATAAATTATAAAATTCTCTTTACCTTTCTTTCAGTCACCTTAGCTGTAGTGTTACCTAGAAAACATAAATCAAACATCAACCTGGATCTCAAATAAAGAAGCCAGTTCTATTGATAGTTGTCAAAGAATATAGTTTTCATATGATGCCTCTGCTTGCACTGTCCACTTCCCAAATCTTTTATTTACATTTGACTTTCAAGGACACCAGATGAGTCTTCTTCCCTATTTGCCTGCTAAGATTTTGAAAAGAATTAAGTAAAATGTTGATTGTTACTGAGTATTTCAATTTGGTATTTCAGGAAATTTGATCTACTTTCTTGAAAACAGAAATTATCTACCTAGAATTTGAAATGTATAGGTACTAGTAACAATTCAGATACTTTGCCATGTTCATCAGTGATCTTTCTGTACCCAATAGAATGTTCTTTTTCAGTCAGTGAATTATAAATATCTATACCTCAGGGTTTTGGTGGCAGTATGGGAAATAGCCATCAGGTCTTCTGATGTAATTAAGTTCCTTCTGTAAATAATGTTAAAAATAGGACTTTTCTGACAACTCACCACCAGTTCTCAAAGAGAATTCTTTTCACAGGTGCATTACATATTTTAAACTTGTATTTCATGTATTTACATAGTTCAGAAAAGACTCAATTCATTCTTCAGAAAACATGCGTTGCAGACATCAAAGCATATGGTACATATACCCATATGTAACAACAATTAAAGAAAAATGAACTAGAAAGAGATCAAGGAAGTACAATGGAGGATTTGGCAGATAATTGTAAGGAAAAGCGATGTAATTATATTATAATGTGAAAAAAAGGGTTTTTAAAAAAAAGTATATAGATGCTAACTGTGAATGTGAATGAGTTTGCAAGGGAAAGGAACCTAACCTGATAGCCCGTAAAGTAGAAATGTTTCCAAAACTTGATTTTCAGTCAGGTATCTCTGAGGGAAAAGAAAGATCTCTGAGAGTCATCAAAGAAGATGCAGCTTTTTGAGTCCCCTTGGATCCAGTATGTAAATGAGGCTAAAAAATTAATGAGCAGGAGCTCACTACAGGTATTCAATTGTATTAATTATAGGGCATGAGGTGGGACAAAGGGGCTATTGCTTCCATAAATATTTATCTGAAACAATAAGCAGTGGTCTTCCAATTCTTAATGAAGCACAGTTTTGACTTTTGTCACAATCTCTGCAATGAGTGACAGAAGTGAAAATATTAATAAAGCCAGTTATAAAAACCAAACTGACCTCAGAATAAGAAGCATTTCCTGACATTCTCACAAGTTTGGGGATTCCTTCCTATGTTCAAACAGAATGTTTTTTACAGATCAAATATAAAATATTTAGTGACTCAGAATATGACTTTTCTGCAAACTAAATGGTGGTGATTATTATTTATTTTATGCAAGTTTATAAGAATTTAAAGTTTGTAAGTCGGCATTGGATTTACATAGTCTAGCAACCATTTCTACAGTTAAAAGAGTATTTTAGATTGTAATCCTTTCCTCACCACCACATCTCTAATGAAGTAGCAGCCTTGTCTTTAGAACAAGCCATCACTATCTCTGGGGACATCTTACTGGAGCTTTCCTCCATTGTATTAGCAATAACATCCCCTCTCCCCCATAATTTGCACTAGAAACATTTCTGTTATTTAACTCACTGGAATCAGTTAGCTAGACTATCTTAGTTTACAGGAGGTATAAATTAACAGGTCGAATGTTTTTACTAATATTTGAAGAATATGCAAACACACCTACCTGCTAAATTGAGCAGGGCCAAGGCACTGAGAAGAAAGATAATTGCCACCTTCATGATTGCAGATCTGGTTGCAAAAGTCAGAAGAACTATTTAGGGTGCTTCTCTTAGAAACTGAGGAGTGGTCATATAGGTAGATGGTAATACAGGCTCCACCCACTGTGCCCTATAATAGTATCTTTGGTTATTGATTGACTTGTGTGGCCTCCAGGCTGGGGAAAATGTTACCTAGGTAGATAAAAGGACAGAAAAGATTGGACCCAAATTTTTCCAGGAAAAGCAAATTAGCTGGATTCCTGGTATCCTCTCAGGTTTTGGGAAAGCCTCCTCCCTACCTGAGCTGTGGTTTTCTTATCTTTCTGTGAAGTCAAAATTCTTATTTGTCTCCTCTGTAGTTCTGAAAGGATGAGCAGACATTTAGATCTCAAACATGCTTTCTATTCTTCTCTTACATTCCTGTTTTTTTTTTCCCATTTCTCTCTTTGTCTGCTGTTCATTCCTTAAGTCCTGATAGCCTGGTGTTAGGCTGTGGTAAAAGATAAGGAGAGTTCAGTTCTGTCTCCTGTGTCCAGGGGCTGTGTGTATTAACAAGGTTAGCTGCATGCCTCTAGAAAATTGGTTCTCTTTCCTATTGCCTGAATTTATGCATTGGAAAATTAAAATAATGGTAATAAATAATCCAAAGCATTGTTTCTTGAATAACCAATGGTAGTGAGTATCTACCAATCCTTGTATCTATTTTCTTTCATGTTTCTGCCTGTCTTGTCAGTAGAAAATTCCTGTCACTTTCTTTCATACTATCTTTTCCAGAGTGTTTGTGTAACAAACAGTCTTGACAAATGAAGCAATGTGTCCTTCATTACCAAGGAGAAATTGTTTTGTTTTTCTGTCTAGAACAAAAAAGACACATATTTACCAGCAACATTCAGGTGGGGTTACTGCCCTCCTAAAACAACGAGGGACATAAAAAAAAAAGTTTGATGTTCTTTTCTAGCAGCACAAGACAATTTTATTTAGAAATCATATGATTCTCCCTACATCATCTTTGGGAAATTGCCATTTGATACAAAATATTGTTACAAGATAATCAAATCACCTGCCTGAACTTGATGCCTGGCTTCTGTTGATATCCCAAATGATGCTGGCTAAAGTTTTAGCTAACCATAGGGTAAATTCTCAGATCTTTTCAAGTCCTCAAAACTGTTAAATATTAGTCATGTCTTGTGATAAATCAGTGGATACAAATACATGAAGTCTGTGCTCATGAGCTTCAACCATTTTAGTTGAGGAGACAGACAATAGATGATACTTAAAGACTACAAAAATATTCAGATGAAAATTATGGAGAGAAGTAGACAAACTATATAATGGAAGGTGGGAATACTCATGACAAAGTGTAAGAAAAGGCTTTGATGAGTAGGGACATCCGAACAGAAGTAACTGAGGAATCGAACTATGAGCATAACTATGAATGTCACTCCACTCAGAGAGAATGTGTGGAGCCAGGATCTAAGGGAAGAAGGAGCTGTTGTGTTTGATGTGTGTGACATATATCGAGCATGACAGTCCACCTGGAAGAAAGTGAGAAAGAGAAAAGTGGGTAATGATGTGAAGGAAACAGAAAGGGCCTGAGTCATGAGGGGACATGAGGATGTGAGGGATTGATCTTTATGAATGGAAAAATTTTAGGGATATGAAGTTTGGTATCTTCCTCAGGACATCTTGTGGGCACCAAAAACATGGCATACCTGTGCTTCTATTTTAATCAATTAACAATCTTAAGTATATTTTTCTTCATTTTCCTCAGTTTCTTTTTTATTTCAAAGTTATTGCTCAAACCAAAATCATAGTATTCACCTTGATGCTACCCTTATCATCATCACCATCTACACTATTTCTCACCACCCCCTAAACCCTTTGGCTATATTTCCAAAACAGATATGCACTTCCAGTCATGTTCACTGTTGCATCTTAGACAACACTGTCTTCACTTTGGCTTGCCACTGATTCCTCCAGCTGTTTCCCACTATTTTTGATTTCAGAGCTCTTATGGAATTGTCTCTGTAGAATACAATTCTGACTACACTTCCTCCGTTTGTCATTCTTCCTACTCCCTTGCTTTATCTCTGGCCAGCATCCCTCTTAATCTCCCAGACATGTTGGTTATTTCTTTATTCTCCATCGATAAGAAGTAACACATAAAGCCTTCAACCTTTGAGACACTAATAAATTTTTTTCATTTACATTCAAGTCTCTGGTTATATATTTCATGGTACTCTTTATGTCACTTAAAATAATTTTAATTTATGAACTTTAGAGATGGCTCAGAATTTATGAGTACATGCTGCTCTTTCAAAGACCCAGGTTCAATTTCTAGAAACTATTTGGCACCTCATAACCATCTGTCACTCAGTTTTAGTGAATCTAAAGTCTTCTTTTGGCCTCTGCATGTATTGGGCAGATGCATGGTGTACAAACATGTATTCAAGGCAAAAACTCCATATACATAACAATTTTTTTAAAAAAATTTAAATCTATACTGATAGACAATATCTTTTTACTTTTTGGAAGCAAATATGGTTGTTTTACTTAGTACCTAGCAAAGTATCTGGAAAATGTTGGATATTAAATAATATTTGCTGAAAATAGACATTCAGTAAAATGTAAATAGCCTGATTTTCCCAAAGAGCAAAGGTTATATCTTATTCATTTATGGGTTTCCATTCTTTCCCATATGGTATTCCATTCATGGTTCATTTAGTAGTTGGTTTATTCAAGTCTTGATATATTAACAATTCTCATTGTTTTCTTCTGTATGTAAACTCTCATGTGCATATTTTGGGACATGACTATGTTTTCTCCCACCATGAAGCATTGGTTGAATCAGTAACATTATTGCTTTTCACCTAATCTCATCAGCTATTTAGTGATAACACTGCTTACAAGAAAGTTTCAGCAGCCACTGTTAAGGAGAGTTCATACTTGATCAGGCAACTTTTTTGTTGTTGTTCCAACAATGTAAGGGATGGTCTCAGTGTGGGAGAGAGCATTGTCTGGAAGCTTGACTTAGGCATACTTTAAACAACACTAGCAGCCATGACAGCATTCTTATTAGGTTTTCTGATTCTAGAGTCTGGACAGTGATTTGAACACTCTTTGACTCTGAATCTAAGGTGGGGGAATGTGTTATAATGAATAGCTAAGCAAAATCATGAAGATAGAAAGTAAATGCATATGGCCAACTTCACAGTTGATTCTATTTGCGCTTCATAAGTCAATAGTCCTCACCTGCATCTTGGGAAACATTTCATTGCAGTATGAATTCCAAGTAACTTTGTGATTCTGAATGGTAAATGTGGGAGTTAATCTAGGAGGAAATTGGCTATGGCACTGGGATAAGAATGGCCTTTTAAGTGTCATGTTTCAGATAGTGAAGAAAGTACTGCAGAAGAGAGGCCTTATTTCAAGACTAAATCTCCTATTTTAACTATGAGGTGACACTACTTCCTCAGAGACAAATGCTGGAAGGATGTGGAGATAGAGGAACACTCCTCCTTTTTTGTTGGGATTGCAAGCTGGTAAGACCACTATGGAAATTGGCCTGGCAGTTCCTCAGAAAATTGGACATAGTATTACCTGAAGACCCAGTTATACCACTGCTGGGCATATACCCAAAAGATGCTCCACTCTGTTCATAGCAGTCTTATTTATAATAGCCAGAATCTGGAAACAACTCAGATGTCCTTCAACAGAGGAATGGATACAGAAAATGTGGTACATTTACACAATGGAGTTCTATTCAGCTATTAAAAACATTGACTTCATGAAATTCCTAGGCAAATGGATGGAACTAGAAAATATCAAGTGAGGTAACCTAATCACAAAAGAACACAAATGGTATGTACTCACAGATAAGTGGCTATTAGTTCAAACGCTCAGAACACCTAAGATACAATTCACAGAGCTCATGAAGCTCAAATAGAAGGAAGGGCAAAGTGTGGGTGCTTCGGTTCTTCTTAGAAGGGGGAACAAGATATTCAAGTGAGGGAATATGGAGACAAAGTGTGGAGCACAGACTGAATGAAAGGTCATCCAGAGGCTGCTCTACCTGGGGATCCATCCCATAAACAGTCACCAAACCCAGACATTATTGTGGATGCCAAGAAGTGCATACTAACAGGAGTCTGATATAGCTCTCTCCTGATAGGCTCTGCCAGAGTCTCACAAATACAGAGGCAGATGCTCACAGCCATCCATTGGACTGAGCATGGTGTCCCCAATGGAGGAGTTAGAGAAAGGACTGAAGGAGATGAAGGGGTTGCAACCCATAGAAAGAGCAACAATATCTACCAACCAGAGCCCCCAGAGCTCCCAGGGACTAAACCACCAACCAAAGAGTACACATGGAGGGGTCATGACTCTAGCTGCATATGTAGCAGAGGATGGCCTTGTGGGCATAAATGGGATGGAAGCCCTTGGTCCTGTGAAAGTTTGATGCCCCAGTGTAAGGGAATGCCAGGGCAGGGAGGCAGGTGGGTGGGTGGGTGATGGAACACCCTCATAGAAACAGGGGAGAGGAGATGCGATTAGGGGTCTCTGGGGTGGAGCAGAAAGCGGATAACATTTGAAATGTAAATAAAGAAAATAATCCAATAAAAAATAAAAATATAGAAATATATTTTTTTTGGTAAGAATATAAACTTAGAAAGAGTACATAATTATTGCACAGAGATATTTGTTCTGGAATTACAATTGCTAGTTGGTAACAACATGATCCCCCTTCCATGGGTTGGAGCAATGGAGAATGTATTTAAGCTTCCTATGCTCAGTGTCTGGAGGATGGAACAGCTTTGACTGGAACAGCACTGATACTTGTGTGCTCAACTCTTGGTCATCTTTAGAATGTTTACATTGCCTAACCTTGTGAGCATCTCTTCCCTTTCTTTACTTCTTTGTGTAACTGGGAACTCAAACAAACACATGACTTACTCCCCACTGAGGTAAGGAATGATTATGTACATGAACAAAGAATGATGACAACCCTTAGGAGAACTGTTTTTAATGGATGCTGCGAAACTTGCTGGAATGAGGATGTTGGAAAGACCTGTTAACTTTCACAGCCTGTATGAAGGTTTACCTTGTAAAGAAAAGGAAGTCATTTGACAATGCCTTTGATAGCTGAAATCTTTCTGATGCTGTCTTTTGAGATAGGATCTCCTATAACAGAATCTGGCCTCACGCTGTATATCCAAGGCTGGTCTTGAACTACTTATCCTCTTCTATTCTATCTTTGATTTTTTGATTTTAGTTTTTCGAGATAGGGTTTCTGGGATGGGCTGTCCTTGAACTGTTGGTAACCAGGCTGGCTCAGAACTCAGAATTCAACTGTTCCTCCCAAGTGCTGGTTAAAGGCGTGGAATGCGAGCTTTTCCTTGATGCAGGGATTAGCTATTTCGGAATGTTACCTTGTGGCAGGCATGGCTGCGTTGGGATGGAGGTATATTCAAAATGTCCCCAGTCAGATAGGGGCCTTGCCGGGGGGATAGGACCTGGGGTTTAGTCATCACCTGGTTCCTGATTCCAGGCATTGCTGAAAGCCATGGAAGAGTTGAGACTGGGAGTGTGCAGGCTGGACCAGCCCGCAGCCAAGAGGGGCAAAGGGAGCACTCTGGCAGCACTCCTCGGGGTGAGTATCACTCACTTGGGAGGGTCATTGGTTGAATCGGTGGCCTCCATGGTGGCAACGAAGAAAGGTCTTCCAGGCAGGAAGTTAGGCGCTGCATCTGAGGCTACAGCGGCTCACCAAAGGCCTTCTCCATGGTTCCTCACGGAGGGCCCCAGAAAACATGAGGAAGTTCATGGTATTTAAGACTTTATTGTCATGATGGATGGTAGATGGATCTGGTGGCACCTCATGAAATTCAGAGCATACTTGAGTCAAATACGGAGGGAGTAGGGGAGGGTCTTGTGAAGAATGCTTAATTGGCTCCACCCTCTGACCTTCAGGTAACTCATTAATATGTAAATCTCTTGAGGATGAGGCCTGTAGTCATACCCTCCACCTGTGCTGGGTGTTGCAAACCTCTCTTAGGGAGCTGCTGTATTGCTCTAAGTGACTGAAAAACTTGGGTCAATGGCATGTCAGGAGCCTGGGTCTGGTGGTGTGGCTGAACACCTGCTGTTGTCCCACTAGGGTCTAGGGTTCCAGGCCTGTGCCCAGCCAGGAATCAAGCTGTCCTTTCACAGCCCCACAACATGTGACTTCATGTCCTGATTGATTCAGTTGTATCTTAGCATCACTCTTAGTTGTTTATATTATTATTATTATTATTATCATTATTATTATTTTCAAGTTATTATTGTAACTGCTTAGCCTCCTTCCCTCTCTCTGTTTCTCTCTGTCTCTCACTCTCGATGTCTCACTGCTCCCTCATGCTCTTGTTCTCATACTGTATGTGCACGAATACATAAACTCCCATGTATACACATGCAGAGGATACAGGAGTCACTGAGGTGCCTTGCTCTATCACTGTGCTTGCAGCATCACAGTTTACATCTAGGCTGACTGGCCAGTACACCCCAGCAATGTCTCTAACTCCCCACACCAGTGCTGGCCCTAATAAGCCTGTGTAGTCACACCCCACTTTTAAAAAAAGCGTATATGGAGTTCTTTTTGAATTCTTCACTTTATTTCTTGCTCACTAACCCCCTCCCACAATCCTTCTCCCTGTTCCCTTAATCTCTGAGTGAGTAAGATCCCTCATTCTGGGTATTCTTCCACCCTGGCATATCAAGATTGTGAAGCTAAATGAATACTCTCCCACTGAGGCCATACAAGGCAGCCCAGCTAGAAGAACATATCCCATGTACTGGCAACAGTTTTTGGGATAGTTCCCAAATGAAGACCAAGCTGCACATCTGCTACATATGTGCCAGGAGGACTAGGTTCAGTCCTGCATATTCTTTGGTTGTTGACTCAGTCTCTGAGAGACACAAGGGTTCAGGTAATTGACTCGTGTGGAGTTCCTATCCCCCTTAGGCTCATAATCCTTCCTCCTATTCTTCCATAAGAGTCTCCAAGCTCAATCCACCATTTGGCTGTGGGTGTCTGCATCTGTCTGAGTTTGACTTCTGGGTGGAACCTCTTAGAGGACAGCCATGCTAGAAAATATAACCATCACTATGCCAACTTCCTCTGACTCAGATGTTGTGATCAGGGACCAGTAACATCCTGGTACATAGGAAATGAAAGTCCTTGCAAGGGAGACAGATTCTTAAAGGGAGAATCTCTAAGCTGTGGTAATTGACTTCTAAGTTACTGGTCTTCAGTGGTTAGACTGGAAATAAATCAACACCAGACAGAAAGTTATAAGGAACCATAACCACTGGAACTAATTGTAAGGTTATAGGTGACCCAATGGTGGGGTTTTAAACTGGACCAAAGTTAATCCAAGCCAAAAGGAAACTTAACAGGAATAGATGTAGTTAATTATCATTCCTGACTTAAAGCTAAGTAAACTAGAAGATCACAGAACTTAAGCTAAGTATATCCTCCTTGGTTGGTCCCAAATGGTGGGATACTATTTTCATACCCAAGGCCCATTTCATCCATGAAGAGTATAATTTTCCTCCCTTTCATTTAAAACAAAAAAAAATAGAGGAAAGAATACTTTGAGAGTACCTGAGTCTCCGTTACCAGCTTGTAGGGGCAGATGACTTTTTACTTGTGTTCTATTAAATCTGCAATCTTTTTTCTTTCTTTCTCTTGTTTTCATCTCCTTTCCCCTAACACTGGTCAAATATCTAAGTCTGTTTGCCCTGTCACTCCAGGTATTCTGTCTCCTGGATAACTTGACCCAACAGTTGCTCGAGGACAGCTATTGCTAGCCTGCCTGATTTCTAGAACTCCCCTTCCTTTCACCATTTTCCCTTCCTCCTGGAAGCTGCCAAGAACCACAGTTCCCCACTTTTCAATGAAATTATCATCATCTTTCCTTCTGAGGGTGTTTTAAATTTTCTTAGTCTACTATATCTAAAAGATGTCTAATAGACCCGTATTACATCCTGGCAATACCAGGTGGCCTAATATGTTCCTGGGACTCGATTTTTATATAATGCCTGCTGACCCTTCTCTCAACATTGTGTTCCTCAGAAATGCTCCACCATTGTTAATTTTGTGCACATCAGGTGGAAGTTATTATTCCTTCTACTATGTCCTTTGTTTGTTTGTTTGTTTTTGTTTGTATTGCAGGTATGTTTTTGAGTCTATAAAAATTGCTAAAGCATATCAGAAATGCACACCAACTTATCCCTTAGAGAAGTTGAACTTTTCTAAGCATTTAACTGGAGTTGAATCCCCATCATCACCCCCCCTTTTTTTCCTTTTGAGAGATAATGAGGAAGATAGTGATTATGTACAGATTGTTCTGATATTTATCACACATTTGTTTTATGGTTGTTTTCAACCTGTTGCTTGCTTTCACTAAATGATTACCACAAAACACATATCTGCACATTATTTTGGCCCCAAGGAGTGGAAGAATACATAGTTTAAAAATTAATGTATTGCATTTACCTAAGATTATCAAGCTGATTACATCAGATGCACATGGCAAGGTAAGATTGCTTTCATTATTTTCTTAAAAGCAAGTTAAACTTAAGCAGGCTGAGTACACAAGAGGACAGGAGAGTGGGTACATTCTTTTAAATGATCTCAGAGCACTCATTAATTTGTTTGTAACATCCAAAGAAACATTAGCCTTTTTAAGGCAAGTGGTATTTTCAGATCAAGCAAAAATACAGTTAGGTTTAGGGGATGCAAACACCTTTTAAAGTATTTTGGTACTATATGTTAGGTGGCCATTTCAGCAAGTTTCCCAATGTCTGCAGCTGTCATATTTCTGAATCCCAGGCAAGGTTTAAGTACTATGTATTTACTGGTCATCAATTCAAACCTAATACTTCAGAGGATGGGGAACAGTGGATCCCAACACAGAACCAGCACCTCCATGGTGATAGAGTTCATTAGTCCTGTAACTGACTGCAAGGTTAGATGAGCCAATGACTGGGTCTTCATAGTCTGACAGCAGTGGATACTTCCCTTTAGTTTTTCCTGACACCAAGCTAGCAAACAGGAAGGTGACCTGAAAATAGTAAATGCAGTTATTAGTCTTAGCCATGACCTAAATTGGAGGCCACTCAGCAATTCTTAGTGTCCTTCAGGTTAAAACAAAGTGTTAAAGCTAAATACTTGTTTGTTGGTTGGCTAGAAGGGGAGAACTCTGCTTCCCTGTCCATGGCCAGTGTCACCCTGAGATAAAGACAATTTTGCATCTTTTCAATAAAATGTACAAGGAACAAAGGCCCTTTATTCTTGAAGATGTCTGTTTACTTAAGCTCCACTTAAAGTATGTTTTTTTCTCTTCCTCTTCCTCCTTTTGAAACAGTCATTTATCTGTTCTTTGGCCTCAGTGGAATTCTTTTGTCTCCATGCTATACTTTCAGATATTTGCTAATAATATCTTAGGCCCAACCTAAATATTCTCTTCTTTGAGAAAGCCTAGTCTAGCAAGTTCTCTATCTTTAACATTATTTTAAGCTTTTTATCTGTAGAGTGTGTTCAGTTTTACTTTTGTGATTTTAAAGAGGAATGTTTTCCCAGAACAATGCAATGCTTACACTCACCCTAGTGACTCCAATGATGGTGGATAATGGTGTCTCAATTGCATTAAATATTTCCTGAAACTTGTACATTTTGCTCACCTTACACATATAACCAGGCCCTCTGGTCAGTCAATGGGGTCTGCAAGAGAGAGAGAGAGAAGAAAGAGAGAGAGAGAGAGGAGAGAGGAGAGAGAGAGGAGAGAGAGAGAGAGAGAGATTGAGAGAAGAAGAATGAAGCCAAGACAGAGTGTCTTATCAAGTCTCCTCTATTGAAAGAAAATCATGGGTATACAAGACAAGAAGGAGAGTGCAGCTGGAGACACTTTACCCTGAGTGCCTTGCAGCTGGGGCACTAAACAACAAAACAAGATATTTATCAGAGTCTGCTTAGCTGTTGTAAGTTGCTTGCAAGTCTCTTGTCAGGGTGGAAAAGTATCAACATTCAAATACATGGCCTGAGATGGCTGCAAAGATGATAGCCGCTTTCTGCTAGGAGTTGGCTTTCAACACAGATAGACAGAAACTGTTTCTTTTATTTTCATGTCGTTTATAAGTGGCTGCTAATTTTTGCTCTTAGTTCTGCTCTTTTGCTGATCTCCAACACAAGGGGAAGTACTTCAACTTTACCACTTCCTTAGCATGTAGAAATAGTAAGCTAAAGTGAAAGTTTTATTCAACAAGTTTTACCTGTATTTAATGTAAGTGAGGGGTTGGTGGAAGGAATATATAAATTTCATTTTCATGAATCGCAAGAGATGGAGATAAAGGCTAAAGGGAAGCATAAAAGGGAAGAGTTTGGAGATGGGAAACACATGTAGTTTTTCTTTTTGAAGACATCCATCAGAGAATTTCCTTCTCTATTCATTCAAACTCAGTCATTATGTGTGTCTCCATAATAAAGCATTAAATTAAGACTTCTAGTTGTTTTCTTCTTTTTTATTTGTCTTCTTTACTAGACTAAACTTTGGGATATGAAGAGTTTTATTTCCATAATCAAGTATACTACCCAATGCAGTCAAATTACAACACGTGTGTGTGTGTGTTGGATCCCTTTACTGTAATCACTTTTTGGCACAGAATATTTTATAAATTTGCAAAAGCAAACACTGGACAACAAAATGCCTGAAAAAAAGGAGGGCCTTTTTTTTTTTTTTTAATGTGCTCTTACCTAGAAATCTTCTTCAGCCATTTCCACGCCTCAGTAGTCAAACACATGCATTTGATTACTCTATTATTTTTTCTGCCCTCTGCTCAGAAATCAAACAACCAGTTTGTTTCTTGTCTAGAACAAAACCTCCCAGCATCTCATCTCTGATGACATAATGGCCAACAGGTGCTTCTCAGACTATCAACCTATAAAGACAGTTCTTTTAATTATTTATTTTCCAGATTAATTGTGCAGTCAGCTGTGGAGAGACTAACATTCCCAGCACACTTCAAGATGACCACAGGCCTAATTCTCTGGGAAAAGGACCCTCAGCTCAAGGCCTGCCTGTATGATTGAGAGCTAAGCTTTACACTTAGGATTCAGGTTTCACAGACTTTCCACAAAAATTCTGGGAACAGACAAGTGTTAGAATTCACACACACACCACATTCACATGAATATGCATATATATATATATATACACACATTTATACACATGTATACATATACTCTAATATGTGTCTATCTATCTTCTATCTATCTATCTATCTATCTATCTATCTATCTATCTATCTATCTATGTATCCACTTACCTATCTATGTATTTATTAATCTATTATCTATCATCTGTCTATCTCTGTGTGTTTTATAAGGTTACTTCTTGCTGAATTACTGAAGGCTCAAGGGTGTCTGCCTTCAGCACATAATCAAAACAGCATAGACTCTTCTTATCAAATAGGCCAGGGATATCCCAGCAAAACAAAGCTTATGCAGAAGCTGCTAAACCCACAATTTGTTTGCATCTTCATAATCCAGGTAATAGAAAACTCATTTGGTATGCTTAACCTTCAGAACATCCTATTGGAGACTAGCCTGAGACCTATAGTGTGTGTGGTGTGTGTGTGTGTGTGTGTACATATGAATATATATATATATATATAATATATATATATTGCATATCAACTTGCTCTAAGAGTATATATACATACTCATATATAATATGTATCTATTATATGTATCATAACTATTATTATAAATTATAAATGTTAATATATGAATTATTATAAAATATATTTATATATTACAATAATATATACTATTATATTTAACTTATTCAGTTATAGTATCAAAAATAAAAATAGCATGACTATATGGGAATGCTTTGGTACTATCATAGCATTGTAAAGTGAGCAAGTGAAAGCATTTTAAGTTGGGCATTGTCTACACAGAAAACAAGTATCCTATGTTTCTTGACAAATTTTGTTATTAACAGAACTGCAACAAAAAATGAAAACTTTTTTTCATCAGATGTCTCTGAGCTTTCGATTATTGAAATAAGGACTGTGAACTTGTACGTAAACTGTTATAGGAAATAAGAAGCATATTGCACATAAATGTTATTATGACAAACACCATCATAAGCTTAGTAAATGGTTACTGATATGCTCATGTTATATTTGGGATCATCTTCTGCCTTCTTGTGGGTATAGTCTTCCTCAATTGTATTTTAATTTGCATGAATCTCCTGAAACTCTTCACCCTATTTTTTCCTAAAGGTGAAAGAAACTGGTAAGGCAAATTGGTTGTATCAGATTCAAAACAGTTGTGAGTTCGTCCCACCCAGCCTTTCCATTGTAGAGCTCTGGTCTCTCCTACAACAAAAATGAAACTTTTTTCATCAGATGTCTGTGGCTTTCGAATATTGAAAAAGGACTGTGAACTTGTACATAAACTGTTTATGGGAAATAAGAGCATATGCACATAATTTTATTATTACAAACACCAATGAAGCTTAATAAAGGTTACTGAGATGTCATTTATTTGGGATCAATCTTTTGCTTCTCTGTGAGTCTCTCATTATTTATTGAATCTCTGAACTTCTTTCACCCTACTTTTTCCTAAAGGTGCAAGACACTGGTGAGGAAAATTGGTTGTGTCAGATTCAAAAGAGTTGTGTGTGTGTCCCACCCAGCCTTTCCATTGTAGAGCTCTGGTCTCTCCTTCCAGATGTCTTGTTCCTTAGCTATTCATGAGTCCTCTCTAGCAATGATTAACTAACTTCTCGGCACAAAGAGAGGGAAATATTCCAATTGTGAAATACAAATGTTTAGGGAAAGGAAGGAATTTATGTACTATGTAGACGCCAGAGAATTTCATCATTAAAGATTATAATGTATATCTAGGGCAAAGATCAGCTACTAAGTTGCTATATTTTAAATAAGAAAACATGGGAGGGGCAGAAGCAAGTACAGCCTGATGGGTAGATATGAGAAGTAACTGCAAATAGTTGGAGGAGATCCCCTTCTGGCGCTGTCCCTCCTGACTGACCTCTTGCACCTCCCAAATGAGTGTGCGGGTCTTTCTCATATCCTTAATGCACAGCTTACTGTTTCTAGACTGTGCCTGGCTTTGCTCTCCCATGACATTTCCAACAGAGGGCCTGAAATCACTTGACCTGTGCTATATAAAGTTAATCTCTTTAATCTTATTGTCAGTTGTCCTTTTCTGAGTCTTTCTAACTTTTCTTGAGAGCATCATCATTACCTGCCAGGGCCACCTTTGCTCCTGGCTCTGCAAGGGTTTTATGTAATCGATCATTGCTTTCATGATGTGCAGTTTGTCTATATCCTTCCTATTCCTTTTCTACCACTGAACCTATTCCCGGATTCTCCCTTCAAGTTAGGATGCTCTCTCTGATGTGTGAGAGGCTGTGGTTCTGATGGCCCAGAGAGGCAGAGCACCTTGGGTAGGTCTTGCACCTCTTAGTTCTTGTTCTACCCACTTCTCTCAAAGCTCTCATTCCTGCAATAACCAAGTTACCATGCCACAATGAACCAATTTCTAAAATTTTGACTGGTTATATTCTTACTGGCGATTGCTTAGCTCAGACTCCTATGCATTGACCTATATTTTACCATTAAAGTAGATGTTTTAATTCATAATAGTTTTAAAATTACAGAAAAATCAAAAATATGTACTACAGAGTATTGGTATAACATGTGCCCCTTTGAGTTCTCTGATGGACAGTAATCTGGGATTTTAAGCTGAGTAGTACTTTCCTTCATAAATTTCTTGTCAGGATATTTTATCACAGCAATAGAAATGGAAATAGAATAGCTACCAGCACACATATTCTCTATGGCATATAAATATAGTCAAGGTTTTATTAGGCTCAAGTTTGTATAACTATTTGCAATGTTTAAATTTTCACCTCATATCTTCTTGTAAAACTTCAGGATGGCTTGCCTGCCCCTACTGTAGGATGTGCTGTTTCAATGATGCAGTGCCTACCTTCCCCAACCTCTCCCATTCCTATCTCCCCCTCCTCTTTTGCCTCTTTGTTCATACCCATCTGCTCATCCTCAGTTTTTTCATCCTGCTACACAATATTGCTTATTTTGAATATATTGTATATCATAAATAAGCAAACGCTACATGTCTAGCACCTTGTGCATGTATCACAGTTAACTTACTCCTGTCAGCAGGTCTGTGAAGTAGAATTATTACAGACAATAAAACTAACATGCAGAGAGGTTAATAAGTTACAGAATGTCAGAAAGAAATGAGATTTTGAGCTTAATTCTGGTCATTTTACATTAACCTTTGTGGCCTGAAATTTGGTTCCCTCTGCATATACCTCTCTGAATGGCATGCAAGAAATTCATATTTATATTCCTAATTTTGTGTCAAAAAAGCATCTCTGTGCTTTTCATTAGTGTTTTCAAGATCACCTGTTACTATTTATATCCTTTGTCCAGAAAGGTTGTTATCATAACTCGTCACACTAAGAGCTAGCATATCTGTGTCTTGAACCAGGGCCTTCTAAGACAAATCCTGACTTGTCAACACATCACTATCATGCTTTCCTATTATGGAAAAAATAAGGCATCCTGCAGGTGTGTTCTGAAAAGGCCAGGCTCTTCCAATGGCACTCCATGTTGTCTTAGAGAAAGACAGTCACATTGGTTATGTTTAGGATCTGAGTGTAAAAGTCAAACCAGAAAATTATTGCTTTCACTGTTTCTCTGGAAATCTTAATTTTTGCTTTACACTATTCACACTGCCATCTGGTTCTGTTCTGTCTCTCCAGAGAAAGGACAGTCTTCAAAGCTATCAATGTCTCCATTGTTTTCCTAGGCTCTAAGATGCCTGAAATGCTGCCCCGTCCACACTTTCTGTGGGTGAATTTTAGTGCACACACTCCCGCTGGCTGTACATGGCTTATACTTGACTTCAGCAGCAGTCTCTGGCTTTTAGAAATTGGTGTCCTGATGCTTGTCAGGCACCCCTCTTATCCTCCTATTTTAACACGGCCCTCTAAGAAGCAGTGTATCCTTTCTGAACTTCAGAACTCTTATCTCTGGAAGGGATAAATAATATGAGTACATACCTCACAGGCTTGTCGTGAAGATACAGGTGATAATTCAGAGAAGTATTTAGAAATATAACCAATAAATCAAAAATTCAGCAGACTGATCATTATACTTCTATTCGTTTTAATACTGTTCCATATGATTGCTTGAACTATACTAACTACATATGGTTTCTCAGCAAATTGGACCATCTAGAGTTTTCAATTGTACTTCTGGTGATACTGGACAGGTTATATCTAACAAAGGCCAATGAGAATATCCCCGTATCATCTCTCCATGCAATCCATTTGACCATCTTGCACACTGCATAGCAAATGGGATGTGTTTACACATAGGAGCATCTCAGTCAGCAATCCTCAGTGCAGCGCGTGCTCTCCACATTTTCTCTTAGTTTCTTATCTTCATAAAGAATATGATTGAATGAATGATATCACAATCAAGATGGAAAGAATGATCATGCGTGCTGTGTCTTTCCTTTCCAAAGTCCTTATTTAGGAACACTCATCAGCATATGACAGTGGTGCAATGTTGTTCATAGCATGTGAATTGGTCTGCATCTCTCACTGGTGCTACTTTCAAGATCCTGCAAGACTTTATTATAGCCTATTCTTCAAAATTTACCGCAATTATAATTACATATCTGAAATCTTGAATACAATTTATAAATGAAAGATGCAGAGAGCTGATATGTCCCAACCTGTGTTCACCAAATTCCTATTTATGGCCGCAACGATACCTATTACCATTATAACTGAAACTTACAGGGCTAGAAGTGTCTATCTTCACATAAGCAGTATCTTCTCTGCACCTCATCCTCAGTACATTTACAATCATTAAAGCTCATTTTGGCTCTTTTAAAAAAACTTAAGACCAATGTTATTTTTCTTTCTTTTTTTTTTTTAATATAAGACAATGACTTCTTAATACACTTTGCTTTCTCCACACTGTTGGACATTTCAGCTTGTCATCCCATTGAGTCCTGGGAGCCCCTCTCACATCCCAAGTCTCTGGGACTTTCTAGAGGTTCCCTCAACCTCCCCACTCACCCACAGCTGCATATTTCCATTCATTCTCCTGGCCCTCTGAGCTTCTCACCTGTCTCCCCATAAACCTGATCCTGCCCTCTTTTCCCCTCCCCCACCCCTCTTTCATCTAGGACCCTCCATCTGTTCACCTCCTGTGATTATTTTGGGATTGAAGCATCTTCACTTGAGCCATCCTTCTTGTATAACTTCTAGGTCTGTGACTGTATCTACAGGTATTCTGTACCTTATGTATAGGTGACTACATTCCAGTGCATATCCTTTTGTGTCTGAGTTACCTACTCAGGATGATATTTTCTAGTTCTATCCATTTGCCTGCAAAATTTCTGATGTCCTCATTTTAATAACTGAATAGTATTCTATTGTGTAAATGAACCACATTTTTGTATCCATTCATTGGTTGAGGAACATTGGGTTGATTCCAGTTTCTGGTTATTACGAATAAGGCCACTATGAACATAGTGGAGCAAGTGTCCTTGTGATCTAGTAGCATCTTTTGGGTATATGCCAATAAGAGGTCCTTGTGGTATGGTTGGAGCATATTTTGGGTATATGCCCAGGATCAGTATAGCTGGGTTTTCATGTAGAACTATTTCCAGGTTTTTTTGAGGAATTGCCAGATTGATTTCCAGAGTGGTTATACAACTTTGCAATCCCACCAGCAATGGAGGAGTGTTCATAGGCATGCCTTTTCATAGGTGAAGGGTAGGGGAGATGGGATGAAGAACTCTGGGAGGTGGGATCAGGAGGAGGCAACATTTGGGATATAAATAAATTAAATCATCAATTAAAAATATGATTTGTCCTTGGTCCTGTGAAGGCTGGTGTCCCAGGATTGGGGAAGCTAGGATTATGAGGCTGGAGTGGGACGTGGGTGGGTGAGCAACTTCAGAGAAGCAGGGTGTTGGAGAGATGGGATAGGAGGTTTTCAGAGGAGAAACCGGGAAGGGGTATAACATTAGAAATGTAAATAAATAAAAATAACCAATAAGCAGAGCAATGGTGCGCACGCCTTTAATCCCAGCACTTGGGAGGCAGAGGCAGGCAGATTTCTGAGTTCGGGCCAGCCTGGTCTACAGAGTGAGTTCCAGGACAGCCAGGGCTACACAGAGAAAACCTGTCTACGAAAAAAACAAAAAAAAACAAAAAACAAAAAACAAAAAACAATAAAATTTTTAAAAAATATACTTTGCTTTCTAGACAAACTATAGTGTAATTTCTACTTTGGCCACAAGAGAGCATATATAACCACAATGCAAAGTATTTCTTGATCAGTATCAATTTGACAAATCCTCATAATATTTTATGACTTGGACTTCTATTTTTCCTTTACCTCCATTCTAAAACAAACAAAACAATAAATATAAGGTCTCATGTAGCCCAGGCTAGCCTAAAACTCAGTCTGTAGCTTTGAATCCTTGATCTTCTTGCCTTGATCTTCTGTGACTGAGAATACAAACACACACTTCCAAACCTGCTTTCCGTGGCACTCAGGACTTGTATCTTAATAATTAAGAACCAAAAATAAGGCACATATGCAACAAATGATCTCCTCAATGTTTGACAGGCCACAAGAAGCTGGAGAATATTTAAAAAACACCATTCTTGCCAGGAGCCCCTGCGTCTCCCTAGCACTGTGCCTTGGTCATTGAAACCACAGTCAGTGCAAACATTTAGGAAAAAGGAAATGATTTCTAGCCAAGACACTAATCCAAGCCCTGTACCCTGGGAAACGTAGTCTGAATTCAAAGGGTCACTGAATGTGGTCATGCTTATTTTGACATGTATTGGGAAAGTATGCAGTTCCCTATACAGCATGTTCCAAGGCCAAAGTCTGACACTAAAGGGAGAAGGTGTCACTGTTATATTTTGCCAGGTTACTATTTAGAATGCAAAAGTATAAACCAAAGGCACCAGTTCTAAGGCGTTGTCCCATGCACCAGAAAGAACCACACAAAAGAAGTTGGTGACCACAGGGTAGGTTTGGGAGTGCCCTATTGCCGTGGAGCTACTTGTAGCATGCTGCTTGCAGGTTTGTGAGACCAATGCTCTGGACACAAGTACTGCCTTTTTGTTTTTGAATGTGTTTCTTTCCCCTTTCAAGACCTCCAGTCACATCCATCTAGATCAAATGTCAATCCCATTCAGTTCATCAGGTTTAGAATACAAGTGCCACACTTCCTGGCTAATTCTTCAGATACACAGTGCTTGTGTGATATAAAGCAAGCATGTGTAGCATGTGTTAATATCTGTGCTGGACTGTGAGATAGAAGGATAGTACAAAGAATAGAAAATTATAAGACCTCAACAACACATCTTTGTTTTCAGTCTAACGAAGTACTACAGTTTGCCTTCTAATAGAAGGCATTGTAAATGCTAGATTTTGTCTTCTGTCTTCTTATCCAAATCTTTACAGCCAAGAGCCACTTGAAGCCATGGAGCCTTTTCTGAAAACATACAGTCATCTGTGACTCTTTTTCTGCTATTTCCCTCAATTTTGTTTTGGTTTTCTCTCCATCAATCAGTTGTTCTTTCTGTTTTTGCCTCCCAGACTTAAATTCCATTGGGATTTTTCTGTAAAGCATGGAAAGCCATTGTTCCGGGGTAGCATGATTTTATCCCCTTAAACAGGACTAAAGCAACATTGCTGCCTTCATACTGGCTATACAGATAACGTATAACTGCTCAGTGTGTGTGGGTGGTGCTGAAGGCCTGGAGGGTTCCTGAAGAGCCACTGGTCACTATTCCTCTTTGGAAAGTTAAAGAAACTGAATTTTTGAGTTTGCAAAAGATGGCCATGGTGGCAGCTGTAACAGTGTTTAAACTCATCAGCAGGATATCAATAATTTATAAACATTCCTGAGCCACATCTGAAGACAAGATGACAAAAGGAAAATATATTAATATTAAAGAAAAAAGATATAAATTAAAAGATATAAAAAGAAAATGCATCTTGTCTGCCTCTGAATATGGTGCTATCTTACATTCTGGAAGAAAGTCTTCCCACTTTAATTAACACAATCAAGACAATCCTCTAAGTGCTCAACAGTGCTGAAGCTTGTCTCTCAGTTGATTCCTGATGCAGTCAAGCTGACAATGAAGACTAACCATCACAGTATGTTTAACTGATGCTTAGTGGAACTACATTTTAATTACCTAAACATAGCAAAATTCAGACCAGAATGGAAAGGCCTTAAATCTTGCTGTTTGTTTTAATTCTTATAATTCATTCATTGTCATAGTTCCATTGTATGTAGTATAGAGTTTCATAAAGACAAGTTTTAAATGTCTGTAACATATTTTCACTATATTCTCTTCTTCACCCACCACTTTCCCTCTCTATCTCACTGTGGTTTTAGTTCACTTTTTCTTAATAGCTAAAGATGAACCTTTCAAAGTAAAATTCTTAACCTTTTATATTCCACCTTCTGCAAATTATTTATTTCACTAACACCTTTATTGAATGGGTAGTATGGCTTGCTGGTCTTTGAGTTTTTGTTTTTTTTTGTTTGTTTGTTTGTTTGTTTGTTTTAGTTCTTTTTTTAAATTCTGGATATTACTTTTCTGTCAGAATCATTAGCCATACTTTTCTCTCATTCTATGGACTACCTAACTTGGTCTATGTATGCTTCCTGTACTATGAAGAAGGTTTCAAATTTCACAGAATAAGCTCAGTTACCATAGTTTCTGAAGGACTAGAGTCATTTTAAGAAAGTTTTTATCTAAATATGAGGGCAATCTGGCTGCAACATCGCTCACCCCATGGATCACCAGAGTTGATTTGACTGATCTAGCTGCCTAGGCAGGTGTCCGCTTTCTCCCTGACCACTCCAGGTGCATCCTCTCTGTAGCTGAATGTTCCATTGAAGAGTATCTTCCCAGAATAGAGGAGAGTCAGTCTTTGTTTGAGGTATACAAGTAGCATACATTCAAAGAACTCTCCAGAGAGTCCTCACTCACCTAGGTCTAACAAGTTTTCCTTTAAAAATTTTATACTTTCAGGTCATACATGAAAGTTCTTCATCCATTTTGAACTAATAGCAGTGGTAAAAGCTTAGGTAAAATGTGGCCAAGGTCTTACTGCTATTTCCAAGGGAAATATAAGCCAGATAGATTAAATGAGTTAAAATTGGACTAATTTAACAGTGTCAGCATGTCAGTGGGCTCTGGTCTACTGAGCTGTCTTTACTTGGTTAGTACACAGACACACACAGGCACGCAGACACAGAGACAAGGAGTAGGAGGGAGAGGGAGGAGAGGGAAAGAGCAAAAGAGAGAGAGAGAGAAAGAGAAAGATTTTTAAATCAAACAAGTCCATGGCAGCCGTAATTAAACATAGCAGAGGTTTATTGTGCCAAAAGAAATGACACAAAGCTTATGGGAGGTGACTTTGAGGGGTTAACGTAGCCATTTCATGTACTAATACATATGTTAAAATGACTGAGAAAGAGAGACTGTATACAGCAGAGAAAGCAGCATTGTCTTTGCGTAGCAATGAGCTGTAGTCTTTTCATTTAGTTGATCAAGTAGCAGAAATTAATGACAGTATAACAGTCAAGTGTGTATAGAAATTAGTAACAGATGATCTATATATTAATTTTAATTTGGCATACATATTCCTTTGCATAATTTATCAAATCTTTAAAGCTATATCATACCTTCAGACGGAGGCAAGATTGAACTGAAATATTAAGGAACTGACAGCACACTTTGTCTTCTTAGTATATATATTTTTTCGTGTTGGAAATTGTAAAATATGACCAATGGGTTCTGAGTTTATTCCAGGAACCAAATGGACTCTGTTCCATGTTTCTCCTATTGAAGGTTTTCTTGTACACTTCCTTGCATTCAATCATCAGCCAATGTCCCCAGTGAACTCCAGTAAATGTTTAAAACATGTGGTCATTCTGGTGCCCCACGCTGAGCCCTGGTCCCAGGAGGGCAGCCTTGGAAGTAGATTGTTTCTCAGAATGTAGATTGATAGAGATGATGCTATAGATGACACAGACATAGACATAGAGGATAACAGATAAACACATGCTCAATTTTCCCTGGATTACTAGAGGGCATTAGGAAAAGTTACAGAAATCTGGTGACCTTGTCTTTAGTCAATATATGAATACTGCTCAGAGGATAATTTTAAGAGAAACATGGCAGTGCCAGTCAGCTATATCTTAGAAGTTCAACAAGTAATACAATTCTCTAAACTTTAAATAAACAGAAAACAAACTATAGTAAACATTTCTCTAAATCTCAACAGAAAGCCTTCACTTTCGTTTTAGTGTTCTTCCAGGAGGAAATTCTTTGCCTTTGTCATCATTTCTATGCTAGGGCTTGGGAAAGAACTTCTGGAGACACTTCTGTGAGTGGCTTTGTTTCTCATGAGAATGTGATGAAAAGTATAAAATCTTCCAGTGTGTTTAGTTAGGAAGCACACCCTACATGCTCTTCTTTGCTGATGTAAGTCAACAGGTAGTGGTAGAAATTCAGGTCTTTAGTGCATATATTAGTACCTGGGAGGAAAGGCAGCCATCCAGTGACAGTGAGAAGAACTATTGACACTGTGATTTTGTTGGGTTTTCTGACTGCATCCCAAAGTCCAAGAAAACATCACAGGCATCAGCTATGAAGTTGGTACCCATCTTTCTGGTGGTGATCATCGGTATTTGTGGTTATTCTGGTAAGTCACTATCTGGAATATTGATAGCTCTCTCTTTTTTCTGTTTCTTTTTTTTTTTTTTTTTTTTTTAGTTGGAAATTTTATTTACATTTCAGATGTTTTCCCCTTACCCAATTTTCCCCCCTCCCTCCCAGGAACTCCCTATCCCTTCCCCCCTCCTCTTGCCTCTATGATGGTGTACCCCCACCTACCCACCCCTGTACCTCACCTCCCCACCCTCGAATACTCCCCCAAGGACGTCTAGCCTTCATGGGACCAAGGATCTCTTCTCCCACTTATATATATAGCTCCCTTGCATATATAGCTGGAGCCATGGGTTCCTCCCTAAGAGCTCCCAGGCTGGTGGTTTGGACCCTGGGGGCTCTGGTTGGTTGGGATTGTTGCTTTCCTCATGGTGTCGCGAATCCTCTCAACTCCTTCAGCCTTCACTCTATCTTCTCCATTGGGAACCCCATGCTCAGTTTAATGGTTAGCTGTGAGCATCTGCCTCTGAGTATGTCAGACTCTTGCAGACCTCTAAGGAGACAGCTATATCAGGCTCCTGTCAGCATGTATATCCTGACATCCACATCAACCTCTACCTTTGGTGACTGCACATAGGATGGATATCCAGGTGGAATGGTCTGTAGACGTTCCCTCCTTCAGTTTCTGTCCTGCACTGTGTCTCCATATTTGCACCCTTGAGTATTTTGTTACTCCATCTAAGAAGGACTGAAGGCTCCCCTATTTGGTTATCATTCTTCATGAGCTTTATGTGGTCTGTGAGTTGAATCTTGGGTATTTCAAGCTTCTGGGCAAAAATCCAATATCAGTGAGTGAATACCATGTATGTTCTTTTGTGATTGGGTTACTTCACTCAGGATGATATTTTCTAGTTCTATCCATTTACAAATTCATTGTTTTTAATAGCTGAGTAATATTCCATTGTGTAAATGTACCACATTTTTTGTATCCATTCCTCTGTTGAAGGGCATCTGGGTTCTTTCCAGTTTCTGGCTATTATAAATAAAGCTGCTATGAACATAGTGGGGCATATGTCCTTGTTATATGTTAGAGCACCTTCTGGGTATATGCCCAGGAGTGGTATAGCTGGGTCCTCAGGTAGTGATATGTCCAATTTTCTGAGGAACCGCCAGACTGTTTTCCATAGTGGTTGCACCATCTTGCAATCCGACCAACAACGGAGGAGTGTCCTCTTTCTCCACATTCTCGCCAGCATCTGCTATCACCTGAATTTTATATTTTAGCCATTCTGACTGGTGTGAAGTGGAATCTTAGGGTTGTTTTGATTTGCATTTCCCTGATGACCAAGGATGCTGAACATTTCTTTAGGTCTTCTCGGCCACTCACATTTCGTCAGTTGATAATTCTTTGTTTAGCTCTGTACCCCATTTTTTAATAGGGTTATTTGGTTGTGTAGAGTTAATTTCTTGAGTTCTTTGTATATATTGGTATTAGTCCTCTATCGGATGTGGGATTGGTAAAGATCTTTTCCCAATCTGTTGGTTGCCACTTTGTCCTATTGACAGTGTCCTTTGCCTTACAGAAACTTTGTAATTTTATGAAGTTCCATTTATCAATTCTTGATCTTAGAGCATAAGCCATTGGTATTCTGTTCAGGAACTTTCCCCTGTGCCTAGGTATTCGAGGGTCTTCCCCACCTTCTCTTCTAACAGTTTCATGTGTCTGGTTTTATGTGAAGGTCCTTTATCCACTTGGACTTGAGTTTTGTACAAGGAGATAAGAATGGATCGATTTGCATTCTTCTGCATGTTGTCCTCCAATTGAACCAGCACCGTTTGTTGAAAATGCTGTCTTGTTCCATTGGATGGTTTTTAGCTCCTTTGTCAAAGATCAAATGACCATAGGTGTGTGGGTTCGTTTCTGGGTCTTCAACTCTATTCCACTGATCTTCCTGCCTGTCTCTGTACCAATACCAGGCCGTTTTTATCACTATTTCTCTGTAGTACAGCTTGAGGTCAGGGATGGCGATTCCTCCAGAAGTTCTTTTATTGTTGAGAATGGTTTTCGCTATCCTGGGTTTTTTGTTGTTCTAAATAAATTTCAGAATTTCTCTTTCTAGCTCTGTAAAGAATTGAGTTGGTATTTTAATGGGGATTGCATTGAATCTGTAGATTGCTTTTGGCAAGATGGCCATTTTTACTATATTAATCCTGCCGATCCATGAGCATGGGAGATCTTTCCATTTCCTGAGATCTTCGTCAATTTCTTTCTTCAGAGACTTGAAGTTCATGTCATACAGATCTTTCACTTGCTTGGTTAGATTCACCCCAAGGTATTTTATATTATTTGTGACTATTGTGAAGGGTGTCATTTACCTAATTTCTTTTTCAGCCTGTTTATCTTTCAAGTAGAGGAAGGCTACTGATTTGTTTGAGTTGATTTTATAACTTGCCACCTTGCTGAAGTTGTTTATCAGGTTTAGGAGTTCTCTGGTGGAAGTTCTGGGGTCATTTAAGTATACTATCATATCATCTTCGAATAGTGATACTTTGACTTCTTCTTTCCTATTTGTATTCCTTTGACTTCTTTTTGTTGTCTAATTGCTCTGGCTAGGACTTCCAGTACTATATTGAATAGGTAGGGAGAGAGTGGGCAGCCTTGTCTAGTCTGATCTTAGTGGGATTGCTTCCAGTTTCTCTCAATCTAGCTTGATGTTGGCTACTGGTTTGCTGTATATTGCTTTTACTATGTTTAGGTATGGGCCTTGAATTCCTGATCTTTCCAAAACTTTTACCATGAAGGGATGTTGAATTTTGTCAAATGCTTTCTCAGCATCTAGTGAGATGATCATGTGGTTTTTTTTCTTTGAGTTTGTTTATATAGTGGATTACATTTATGGATTTCCGAATATTGAACCATCCCTGCATTCCTGGGTATAAAGCCCACTTGATCATGATGGATGATTGTTTTGATGTGTTCTTGGATTCAGTTTGCTAGAATTTTATTGAGTATTTTTGCATCGATATTCATAAGGGAGATTGGTCTAAAGTTCTCTTTCTTTGTTGGGTCTTTGTGAGGTTTAGGTATGAGTGTGATTGTAGCTTCATAGAACGAATTGGGTAGTGTTCCTTCTGTTTCTATTTTGTGGAATAGTTTGGAGAGAATTGGTATTAGGTCTTCCTTGAAAATCTGATAGAATTCTGCACTAAAACCATCTGGTCATGGGCTGGTTTTGGTGGGGAGACTTTTAATGACTGCTGCTATTTCTTTAGGGGTTATGGGACTGTTTAGATGGTTTATTTGCTCCTCATTTAACTTTGGTACCTGGTATCTCTCTAGAAAATTGTCCATTTCATCCAGATTTTCCAGTTTTGTTGAGTATAGGCCTTTGTAGTAGGATCTGATGATTTTTTGAATTTCCTCAGTTTCTGTTGTTATGTCTCCCTTTTCAGATCTGATTTTATTAATTTGGATACTGTCTCTGTGTCCTATGGTTAATCTGGCTAAGGGTTTATCTATCTTGTTGATTTTCTCAAAGAACCAACTCTTGGTTTTGTTGATATTTTGTATAGTTCTTTCTGTTTCTACTCAGTTGATTTCAGCCCTGAGTTTGATTATTTCCTGACGCCTACTCCTCTTGGGTGTATTTGCTTCTTTTTGTTCTAGAGTTTTCAGGTGTGCTGTCAAGTTGTTAACGTGTGCTCTCTCCAATTTCTTTTTGTAGGCACTTAGAGCTATGAGTTTTCCTCTTAGCACTGCTTTCATGGAGTCCCAAAAATTCTGGTATCATGTTTCCTCATTTTCATTAAATTCTAGGAAGTCTTTAATTTCTTTCTTATTTCTTCCTTGACAAAGTCATCATTGAGTAGATTATTGTTCAGTTTCCACATTCATGTGGGTTTTCCCTTGGTTCTGTCATTATTAAAGACCAGCCTTAGTCCGTGGTGATCTCGTAGGATGCAAGGGATTATTTCAACCTTTTTGTATCTGTTGAGGACTGTTTTGTGACCAATTATATGGTCTATTTTGGAAAAGGTACCATGAGGTGCTGAGAAGAAGGTATATTCTTTTGCTTTAGGATGAAATGTTCTATAGATATCTGTTAAATCCATTTGGTTCATAACTTCTGTTAATTTCAATGTATCTTTGTTTAGTTTCTTTTTCCACGATCTGTCAATTGGAGAGAGCGGGGTGTTAAAATCCCCCACTATTATTGTGTGAGGTGCAATATGTGTTTTCAGCTCTAGTAAAGTTTCTTTAATGTATGTGGGTGCCCTTGCATTTGGAATGCAGATGTTCAGAATTGAGAGTTCATCTTGGTAGATTTTTCCTTTGATGAATATGAAGTGCCCTTCCTTATCTTTTTTGATTACTTTTGGTTGAAAGTCGATTTTATTTGATATTAGAATGGCCACACCAGCTTGTTTCTTGGAACCATTTGCTTGGAAAATTGTTTTCCAGCCTTTTACTCTGAGGTAGTGTCTGCCTTTGTCACTGAGGTGTGTTTTTTGTATACAGGAAAATTCTGGGTCCTGTTTATGTATCCAGTCTGACAGTCTACGTCTTTTTATTGGAGATTGAGTCCATTGATGTTAAGATATATTAAGAAAAATGATTGTTGTTTCCTATTATTTTTGTTATTAGAGGTGGAATTATGTTTGTGTAGCTATCTTTTTTTGGAGTTGTTGGAAGATTAATTCCATGTTTTATCTAGGTTGTAGTTTCCTTCCTTGTGTTGGCGTTTTCCATCAATTATCCTTTGAAGTGCTGGGTTTGTGGGAAGATATTGTGCAAATTTGGTTTTGTCATGGAATATCTTGGTTTCTCCATCTATAGTGATTGAGAGTTTTGCTGGGTATAGCAGTCTGGGCTAGCATTTGTGTTCCCTTGGGGTCTGTATGATATTCTGGCTTTTATAGTCTCTGGTGAAAAGTCTGGTGTAATTCTTACAGGTCTGCCTTTATATGTTACTTGACCTTTTTCCCTTACTGCTTTTAGTATTTTTTCTTTGTTTTGTGCATTTGGTGTTTTGATTATTATGTGACGGGAGGTATTTCTTTTCTCGTCTAGTCTGTTGCTTCTTGTATGTTTATGGGCATCTTGTTCTTTAGGTTGGGGAAATTTTCCTCTATAATTTTGTTGAAGATATTTACTGACCCTTTAAATTGGGAATCTTCACTCTCATCTCTACCTCTTATCCTTAGGTTTGGTCTTCTCATTGTGTCTTGGATTTCCTGGATGTTCTGGGTTAGGAGCTTTTTGTATTTTGCATTTTCTTTGACAATTGTGTAAATGTTTTCCATGGTATCTTCTGCGCATGAGATTCTCTCTTCTATCTCTTGTATTCTGTTGGGGATGCTTGCATCTATGACTCCTGATCTCTTTCCTAAGCTTTCTATTTACAGAGTAGTCTCCCTTTGAGATTTCTTTATTGTTTCCATTTCCATTTTTAGATCCTGGATGATTTTGTTCAATTCCTTCACCTGTTTTCTTGCAATGTTTAAAGGATTTTTGTGTTTTCTCTCTAAGGACTTCTACCTGTTTACCTGTGTTCTCCTTCAATTCTTTAAAGGCTTTCTGTGTTTCCTCTTTAAGGGCTTCTACCTGTTTACCTGTGTTCTCCTGTATTTCTTTAAGGGAGTTACTTATGTCTTCTTAAAATCCTCTATCATCATCATGAAAGTGATTTTAATTCTGGATCCTGTTTTTCCTGTGTGATGGGGTGTCCAGGGCTTGCTATGGTGAGAGAACTGGGTTCTGATGATGTCAGGTAACTTTGGTTTCTGTTGCTTGTGTTCTTGCACTTGCCTTTCACCATCTGGTTGACTCTAGTGTTACCTGTGCTTACTGTGTCTGACTGGAGTCTGTCTTTCCAGTTATCTTGCTTGTGTCAGAACGCCTCAGATTCCAGATGTCTCTGTGTTCCTGTATTCCTAAGCTCCCTCTGCTCTGGAAGCAGTAGGTCTTCTAGGATGTCTCAGGATCAGATGTTTCCACAAGCGCAGACCAGCTAAGTGTCCTCTGCTCTGGATGCAGTAGGTCCTCTAGGTTGTCTCAGGATCAGGTGTTTCCACCAGAGCAGACCAGCTTAAGGGGACCTCTGCTCTGGGTGAAATTGGGGTCCCTCTAGGATGTCCTCAAGGATCCGGTGTCTCCACAGGAGCAGACCAGCTAAGGGTCCGCCCCAGGCCAAAGGACCAGGGTCCGGGCACAAGGGAAGTTATAGTCGGAGGGGGGGCTTTGGGTGCCTGCTGGTTCCTTAAGCCCCACCTGGCTCCCGGTTGTAACTCTGGGGTTTGGGGTAGTGGGCAAGGTGTCTTATCTTCTGGGTGCAGTGGGTCCCTCTATGATGTCTCAGGATCCGATGTTTCCACAGGAGCAGACCAGCTACGGGTCCGCCCCAGGCAAAAGGAACAGGGTCCGGGCACAAGGAAGTTATAGTCCGGAGGGGTGGACTTTGGGTGCCTGCTAGTTCCTTAAGCCCCACTGACTCCCGATTGTAACCTGGGGTTTGGGGTAGTGGGCAAGGTGTCTTACCCTCTGCTCTGGGTGCAGTGGTCCCTCTAGGATGTCTCAGGATCTGGTGTTTCCACAGGAGCAGACCAGCTACGGGTCCGCCCCAGGCCAAAGGGTGATCTTTTTTGTTAAAAACCAAAAGAATCTATCTTGCTCCTCATTCTAGAAGTTTATTAAATTCAAAATCAATACTGAACATTGTTTGTATAAAAACAATTTTAGGCCACACAAAAGTGTGTTGCATTCATCCTGAATGCACACTACAAGCTTTGATTCATAAAGTCTCAACTGCTTAACACTTCAGCCATAGCCTCAGTTGAAGGGTGTGTAGCCACTCCTCTTCCTGGGCTGACTAGTGATGAAAAAATGTGCAGTCTGTGTTATATTCAAGAATAGAAACTATTAGCAAAAATGGCATATTTTGTAATTATTTATTATTTACTATGGCATAATGAAATACTTGACAAGCTCTTTAGTCTGTCAACATTAATCACTTACTCATCCAGTCATTAAATTTTTCATTTAGAACATATTTTGCTTTGGTTTCATTTCTTTTAGAGTGGGTATATACAGTATATAAGCCTTTTCACTTAAGGCTTAAAATAAAGATGGTCACTCTCACATAGAGGTCTGTGACCGAAGTGCCCAGTATGGGTTTGTTTTCACTGTGAGAAGAAGCAGCAGATTCCTTTGTGGAGTTTCTGCCATGCAGTGCTGTGTTAGTATATCCTCACAGACCTTATCCTTATCCTACTCCAAGATGGGCCACAGTTTCCAGACGAGAACTAGGATGCTCTGGGAAATTAAACTATTCACCTAACATCACTCAGGAAAAAGTGACTGAGCCAATGTATGAATTCCATCTAACTCCAGGACTTCATGTTGTATTGGATACCTCATAGAATATTTCTCTGAGGATACCAGCTATATGTAAAGTAAAAATTCCTGAACAAAATAAGAGCACCTCCCTTTCAATACAATAAAAGTATTAATCGGTCTTAATGTATACCAAATACTAGCTTTTCAAGGAGTCCAGAGCTTAGAGTATCTAAAGCTGGGAATTAGTCTCAGTCCTTGGGCCACATGCATACTCTTCGGTATTAGTGTGTGCTATGCAACATGGTTTAAGGTTATCTTTCTTTTTGCTTTCAGCAAAATATTAGTCATGTATTTTCAAAAATACATTTAACAACTGTCTTTTAGTTTCTTCATTGGAATAGTGTTAGGATGAAAAGTATTATATATATTGCTCATGTATTTATGTGTATAGAGATAAATAACCATGGTGTATATGTGACCTATCAGAGAATCAGACCCATAATAAGTAAATAGCAATTTATCTATGGTATTTATAGTGTTATTACTTATAACATCAACAAAGCTATAATAACATCATTTTCCTTTAACATTTTAGAGTATTATGAAAATTTAAAATGCTACTGGAATGCCAAAAATCTCAACTCATAAGGTCCATAATTAAGTATTTTCCCTTTTAAAATATGATAAAGAGTAGTCTTGTTTACATTAAGTATTCAACTGACTTTCATAGCTGAATGTGTTTATAAAATTCTGAGCAAATACAAGAAATATATAGAATTCTACATTTTACAAAATGATTATAAAACCATGCTCATTTTATGTGGTAACATCAATAATTATGTTAATTTTTAAAAAATTTATGCATTTATTTATATTTTATATATAATTTATTTATATTATGTATATAAGCATGTACACCTACATGCTAGAAGAAGGCATCAGATCTAGATCACACTGGGGATTGAACTCAGGACCTCTGGAAGAGCAAACAGTGCTCTTAACCACTAAATCATCTCTCTAGCCCCTAATTGTGTTCTTTTATAGGCAAGGAAATTAACACTTAAAACTGTACTTATTTAACTAGTTTCAGAGGTTATGAGGTAAACTTAGAATTGTCTTTAAAACATAAGTCTCACCCATCTCATCACTCTGTTAATAACTTTAGAAGCAGAGTCCACACAGACATTCCCTCTGCCATAATTCTATTCCATTTTTCATCTGGGTTTCATATTGGTGATCTGGAGCTGCAAGTTCTGCTAGCTTACATGCAAAGAGGCCTGTTGCCATGTTGTTACACACCTTGCTTTCTGCAATACCCTAACAGAGACCATCAAGAATTCACAGTTTTCTGCAGACAAAAATTTGAGTTGCTAAATGAGAATGCTACATGCACTCTCAGTCCTCTGTGTGTCTCCTGGGACACAAAAGAAACATGTGCTTAGTTGCAGTGGGAAGAACCTAGAAACTTAGATTTTATAATTAGAGACACTTTTATCTGTGCCTGTACTAAAATGCTTGCCCTCTGCACACTTAGTTTACTAATCTACACCAAAACAGAGAATGAGAAAATGGGGTGTTTATTTAGTAGGATTATTATGTGAGTCTATTAAGATTATGATGATTTCAAAATGGAACAAAAAACAGAAAGATGAAGGAAGTTATGGAGGTCTGGGTAAATTATATAGGGTATGAAAAGGATAAGACTTAAAATACAACACACACACACACACACACACACACACACACACGTTGAATTTCAATACCTTGATATCTAACTTTCATTTAAATCAGTGAAGTTCTCTTATTAATCTGTTTTTTGGTGTTAGTTACAAATACTGCCTTAAAAGAAAAATCATACATGTCTAACAAAAGTTTAAAGAAATTTTGTGTTTTGGGCTAAGTTTTATTTAAACATTAAATAGTAGTTAAAAATACCAAGCTGGTGTAACTGAACTTCTGAGTGTTCAATCACCTAATGTAGAGGCCTGTAATAATGTAGACAGATAAATATAAATTTATCTGTCACAATACTTTGCTACTTGCCCTCCAAGGTCAGCTCTTTCCCAGGGGACATCTCTGGACATGTCCTGTAGCTCTGAAGATTCACTTGTCCTGTTGCTCAGGGAGGCCATGGAAACAAAACTGAATGTGATATAACCACTGTCTAGTCTACAAACAAGAGGATCAACACAGAAGCAAAACCTTCCTGGTGCCTCAAGTAAGCCATGGTCAAGCAAGGCCTTCGATATATTCTGAAAAGATGAGACAAATGGTACAAAGAAGGTCAAAGGATCCAGGACAAGACTTACTCTGGCTCTTAAGAGAAAACTGAGAATCAGAACCACAACAGTCCTTGATTACAAAATGAAAATGATTAATATAGGGCACTGTCATGGTCTTAAACACCTAATAGGAAGGTACAGTCTAAGCCTAAGATGTATGTTGGTTAATCTCAAAGGAATTATATTCATTGATGTTAAGCTCAAGTGTAAATAAAATGTTGCTTAGACAGCCATTTTCAATGGTGCTTTTCTTCTTGGTAAAAAAAAAAAAAATTGCTACCCAAGATGAAGGACATCAGAATATTGGTTCAATTTGGCACTGCACTTTCTACTTGCAGCCAACAAAGATGGGACCAGTGTTGTGTTCAGTTGAAAGTCATGTAATAGAAAAATTTCTTCTTTGTCTCTCCTCCTCTAAAGCCATCTGGGCAGGACCTCACACTGTACTTCTATCTACTCCAACAGCTGCTGAAGCACCTGAAAAGTGTATCCCTAGTTCATCACTCTTGAGACCAATCTGTCAGCCAAAAGAAAAACTTAAAAAAAAAAAACAAAAAAAAACAAAACACAAAAAAAACAAAAAACAAAAAAACAAAAACAAAACAAAAAAAACAAACAAACAGAAACCAACAACAAACCACCACCCCCCCCCCCCCCAAAAAAAAAAACAAGACTAATGTATGTATGTTCTTTTGGGCCCATCAAGATCTCCTAGTGGACTTTGATTTTGGGATTTTTAAAGTATCCTCTCTTTTGGCTTTTCCCGATTATTTGTCTAGAGCTTGTAATGGCAACATCTTGTCTTTACTTCTCTTTCACATCTATTTCAAGGCTATAGTTAAAGACTTCCTTTCCTTCTTAAACATAGCTTTTATGAAATTATCAATGCCTGTTTAGGATCTTTCTGATAGACTTACTGAATTGGTACCCCAACTTCCATGCCCAACATACACTTCCGCTCAAGAAGTCAGATTGATCATTGCTCTACTTCCATAAAAGCATTTAGACTTAGAAGGGGAACACAAATACTCACAGCAGGAAATATGGAGACAAAGTATGTAGCAGAGACTGAAGAAAAGGCCATTCAGAGACTACCCACCTGGGGATCCATCCCATATACACTCACCAAACCTAGACGCTATTGTGGATGCCTGTAAGTGCTTACAGACTGGAGCCTGATATGGCTGTCTCTCCATGGGCTCTGTCAGAGACTGAGAAATAGAGACAGATGCTCACAGCCAACCATATAGACTGAGCGTAGTGTCCCCGATGGAGGAGTTGAAGAAGGGATTGAAGGAGCTGGGGAGTTTGCAGCCCCCTGGAGGAAGCAAAAATGTCAACTGGCCAGAACTCCTGGAGCTCAACATGAACTCCTTGCATATACCTCCTGACAAGCCCAGTTAAACCTACAAGATGTTTGTTTAAATTTCAGTAATGTGTTGTCATGTAGCCTTGATCATTTTCTCATGACTCAATTAAATTGCCTAATCAGGCTTTGCAGGGATGGCCTGGCTGCTGCATCTTGTTGGTGCCTGTGGTCAGCTGGAAAGTCACTATAAGATTGCTTTTAAATGTCCTTACTCAACAGTTTGTGAGTTTTCAGAGCAAATCTGTTAAAAAGGCTCAGTTTTACCCATAGTACTACTTCATCAATCAGGCCAGCTCAGTTTTGAAGAAGTTGGGAACAAAAACTGTACATCACTTGAGGTCCTGAAACTGAATATCTGTTACCTCAGCTCTTTTCTTTTGGTAAAACTCTATTTCAAATCTAGCAAAGATGTAGGGTAAGAAATAAGTTCTCCCTCTTGATGAAAGTTGCTACAATAATCTTTGTCTATGTTTACTCTACCCATGGCTCCTTTTGTGCTCTGCCATAACTTGTATTGCATCACCACATTTCTTTCTGCTGTAGACCTTAACATTGCCTGAAACTCTTTCTGTATTTACTTTCTTTTGATAGTGAATGCCTCTCTTCCATTTGAATATGAGCTCTAAAAGAGTTGACATCCCTCTGTGACTCATTGAATACTAAATTTCCATTGATTAGAACAGTGACTAGCATTTGGCACCCAGTAGGTGCTAGGTTTGTTGTGGTTTGAGTGGATTAATCTATGAGTGAACAGTGTTGGTGGGGATGCAAATTAATATAGCCTTTATGAAAATCATTTTGGAGATTTCTCAAAAATTAAAAATAGAACACTTTTTGTTGAAAAGTTTTAGACCAACTTGACATGAGTTAAAATTATCTGAGCAGAGGGACCCTCAATTAATAAAATGCCTCCATAATATCTAGTGATAGGCATGCCTGAGGAGCATTTCTCAATTACCTACAATGGGTCCAGCCCATTGTGGGTGGTACCATCCTTGGGATGGTGGTTCTAGGTTCTATAAGAAAGCAGACTGAGCAAGTCATGTGGAGCAAGCCAGTAAGCAGTACCTCTCCTTAACTTCTGTATCATCTACTGCCTCCAGGGTCCTGCCCTGCTTGAATTATTGCTCTGATTATCTGTGATGATGAACAGTGAGTAATATGGCAGTACAATCCAAATAAACCCTTTCCTCTCCAACTTACTTTTTGGTCATGGTGTTTCATCATAACAATAGAAATCTTAAGACACTACCATGAGACACAGCTACTTCATTCCTAGGCATAAACACTAAGAACTCCACATTGTATCATAGAGGTATTTGTACTCTATATTTATTATTTCTTTATTCTGTATAGCAAAGAATTTAAATTAGCCCAGTTGTCCACTAGCAGGTGAATGGATAATTTAATATTATATATATATATATATATATATATATATATATATATATATATATATGAATAATACATTAATACTATTAAGCTTTAAATTAAAATGAAGTTACAAAACTTGTAGGAAAATGGATGGGCTTAGGATATACAATATTAAGTGATGTAAAACAAGTTCACAAAGATTAAAAACATTTATTCTTCCTCATTATATAGAACCTAGAGAATGATAATATGTACATATGTAAACGAAAAGATATGTAAGTATAGAATAACATGTAAGTAGAGAATAAGAAAGGCTAAATATGAGGAAGGACTATGTGCAGATAATAGACACACATATGAAAGGGAATCTAAAGCTAAATGATTTTTTTTTTAAATCACATCGTAATTTACTTATTTACACAGAGGTTATAAACACAAAAAGGCAGGATGTGGGGAAGGGAATGGCACCGGTGCATAGGTGTTCAGGGGGAGTACAGATACCTTTCAGAACAGGATATCAGCTGGGTGTAGGTTCAGGGGACAGGTCACTATGGCTCTGTCTATTATTCACTTGTCCTTATCTAAGTTGGTACTGTCCACCGAGGCTGCCTATTTATAAGACCTATGACGACTTGGTCTGGTAAATTTCCACAGAAGCTGCCTGTTTACAATAGCTTATAGCCTTCTGTATCAGTGTTTTTCCACAGAGACCCAAGACTTTGTGTTAGCATGCATGTGTGTCAGGCCTATTGCTGATTTTAGGCCTATGGCTGATTTTAGGCCTTTAGTGTATATGCAGGGCTGCTCCTGACATCTCTTCCTTCTCTAAGTATAGAAGGGCCTTGGAGATTCTATTCTTGTGAAGGCGGGAATAGAGGCCTGACCTCCAATAATTGAAGGGTACCTTGTAATAACTCTGAAAAATGTGTTTTTTAAAAATAAAAGAGAGGGAACTGTTTCCCCCAGAAGGAGTCTCCTGAAACACTCTCCATCATGCCTTGTTTACTTTTAACTCTCTAAAACTGAAAACTCATGGCACATTTGCTGCTGACTGCCTCTGGCATCGCTGAGACCACTAAAGACTATGCCATAGCTATGTGGAAGGTCCCTCTTACTCTTAAATGCAATGGCCCGGACCTAGTTCTCATATGGGGCTGAGGACTGATTTGCCTGTTTGATACCACAGAAGGCACAGCTAACTGGCTGCCAAAAGTTTAATGGAATAAATAGATACCCTCACAAGGCCAGGCCCAACTATAAATAAGATGAATAACAACTGACCTCCAGGGAAAAGAAATCTCCCTGAGATTTCCCTTCTTTTTCCTTTCCAGGTAAAAATGAAACACCCGTGATGTCTGCTGGTAGAAGCTGTAATCCTGATGCTGGCCTCCAGAATTATACTACTCAGACCTTTGATGGGCCATTAACAAGGACACCAAACAACTAGAGATTAACATCACTAATCTGAACAAATCCCTCATTTCACTGCATGAAATGATCTCCAAAAATTGCAAAGGACTTTATCGGAATTGATTTACTCTTCTGTGGGAATATTGGGGCAGCAGCAGAGGAGTCCGGGACCCACGGGGCAGCAGTCTGGCCTGGGACTGGCGACAGTGGAGGCTGTCTGGGGGGTTGGGTGACAATGGAGAAAGTCTGAAGTTCCAGGAGGCTGGAAGCTTCGGCCACAGCAGGCCCAGCAGGCCCCAATGACACGAGGAAGTCCTTGGTTCCAAAAGGGTTTATTGTCATGGCGGATGGTGGATGGATCTGGATGTACCCCCCCAAACTCAGGGCAGACCTGAGTTAAGTAGGGAGGGAGAAAGGGGGAGATTCTTGGGAGGAATGCTTAATTGACTCCACCCTCTGACCTTCATTAGTATGTAAATCTCTAGGGACTGAGATCTGAAGTCACACTCTCTACCTGTGCACTTTGGGAGGGGCTTATAATGGCCTAAGTGACTGAACAATGTAGGTCTATGGAGACTAGACTGCTTGTTAGGACCCTGAGTTCTGGGGACGTGGCTGAACTCCTTTTCTCCCTTGGAGTCTCGGGGTGCCCAGCCAAGAACCAGGATATCCTTATGCAGTCCCACACTCTTCTACATTAGAAAAGACTGTGTACAGCTCTTGACTGTGTACAGCTCTTAAAAAAGAATGTTGCCCTTACATAGACAAGACAGGGATGGTTAAAGAGAACATGAAAAAGGTTAGAGAAGGCCCAGAGAAAAGACAGAGAGAGAAAGAGAAAGATGAGAGCTGGTACAAGGACTGTTTTTCAACCTTTCCATGGTTGTCAACCCCACTTCCTCCCATCTTGGGAACATTAATTGAGTTACTTTTGATGATTTCTTTTGGTCCCAGGCCTTAAATAGGCTGACTAACTTTGTGATACAACAGATAGATAATTTGATAGCAAAACCTATTCAGATACATTATCATAAGTTAGCTATGGAGGATCACAAGACTCAAGATGAGGTTGTTACTTTATCCAGGGTGTTCTTCAAACCCATCTCCACCCAACCTAAAAGAGGGGACTTCTGCCCCTAGACCAAGCAGAGAGAGGCTACCCAGAACCCTCTCTGACTGGCGATCTGACTTCTTGCCTTGGCTGTGAGGTTAAGCACTGCAAGGGAATATAAATAAAAGTTAAAAATATCTATCTGATTTCCCTGAGGGACAAGCCTGACTGCATAGGGGTTGATGTCAAAAGTATCCCCTCTCCAGGAAAAAGACATCAGGATGGGTATGGCCCTCATGCCTCACTGGACAACGACAGGAGGAATGGAGCCATTACAAAGTCCCCTTCAATAATTGATTTTTCTAGTTGTAATTGTGTCAAGGATTTTTGATTTTGATGACAGGTGAGTACATACAGATAGACTCAATAGTGAAAGTGTGCATCCCTTGTGAAGCTCTACAGCTTCAGATTGCCTATTCTAACTATACAGAAATTGACTTAGACGTATGGTCTTTGAGTCTGGTTAATTTTGATCGATAATACTTATTTTATTTGGAAGTGTTTAATAATACATTTTATAAAACTAAAATTATAGTGATTTAGGGAGCTTTCTTTTGTAGTCTATTAAATATTTTTTATTGACTATTTCATTTATTTACATTTCAGATGATTTTTCCCTTTTCCCTCCTCCCCCCAAAAACCCTTATCCTGAGGTTGTGACCTCAATCATCCACCCATGTGGGAAAAACTGGGGGCCCGCAGCGGCAGCAGCCCAGGACCTGCAAGGTGGAGCTGCCTGGAGGCTTCCAGGCAGCCTGTCTCTCATACCGGAGAAAGGTCCCAGGTTCCAGTGGCTGGAGGCTTCGGTGACAGAGGCCTGGCTGCGGCTGGCCCCAATGACAGGAGGAATCCTTGGTTCCAAAAGGGTTTATTGTCATGGCAGATGGTGGATGGATCTGGATGTACCCCCCAAACTCAGGGCAGGCCTGAGTTAAATAGGGAGGGAGAAGTAGGAAGGGCTGGGAGGAATGTTTAATTGGCTCTGCCCTGTGACCTTCATTAGTATGTAATCTCTAGGGCCTGAGGCCTGTAGTTACACTTGGGAGGGGCTGTAATGGCCTAGGTGACTGAACAATGTAGGTCTATGGAGACTAGACTGCTTGTTAGGACCTGAGTTCTGGGGACGTGGCCGAACTCCTGCCGTTTTCTCCCTTAGAGTCTCGGGGTTCTAGGCCCATGCCCAGCCAAACCCCAGGATACCTTATGCAGTCCCACTCACCCGATCCTCCCTAGCTGCCCTCGAATTCCCCTCACACTGTGTCATCCAATCTTCCTGGTATTTATAGTAGTGTCAGACAGTGCCTCAACCTTACATTCTGCACAGCTTCAGAGAAATAGTCACAATTGTTATTTCTTGAGCAAACTATTTGGGTCAAGAGATGATCATTGTTGCTCAAAGGCAGACTCAGTTTGCAAATTAGATGATGGCTTCTGCATTGGGCATGGGGATGGGTTTCAGTCAGGGTGAGTTTCAGAGTAATTTGTTGGTAAGACTTACTGTCCCTGGAATCTAAGAAGAACTGAATCTCAGTGGAGTTTAAGACCACATATGAGAGAAAATATTTGGCATTTGGCCTTCTAGCATTCAATGGTTGGATGACTCTTTAGATTTGTGTATTTATATTGGAGGGCCTGTAGAAGTCAGAAATCTAGAAATGGGCTATAGGTAGTGGGAGTGGAAAAGAAAGATGTTTAGGAAGGAGCCAGAGTAGAATACAGGTGTTAGGAAGAGAGAAGCAGCACTAATAGGGGACAGCCAGATGGACAGAGACATGAGAAGGCAATGAAAAGAAAGAATTTGGGGAGGAGTAACCCTGCTGAGTGCTGGAGTGTGGCTCCAGAGAGATTCTAGACCACAGGGCAGATGTGCAGAGTCAGCAAAAATGAGGAGATTTACCAGCGGTTGTCTCCCAATCAGATGGCCCTAGTAGCTTGAGCCTTCTTTATTTATACAAACTCCAAAGCATTCAATCATGAGCAGTTTCAATTCATTTCTCTTCCTCATGTTTCAAGTATCATCAACATTTATCCATTTTAGTTTCTTTTCCTCCTCCCTACTCCATTGTCATCATGAATTGACCTTTCCTCTGTATCTAAGCATTAATTAACTTTTACTTCATATTAAGCATGAATTTTGTATTGCAAGCCAAGTGAGTATATCTATCCAGGCACCTCCTTCCATACTGTGCCCAGGCCAGCAGCAGACATGTCATTTCAGAAATGAAAGATTCATGTCTGTGGTTAATCTTTAACAGTATGTTTGTTTTATATTTTTGAAATCAGCAGAGAGTATAATACCCTATCTAGAATATTATTTTTCAGGTATAGGTCTAATTTCTATGGTCTATATATGACTTTTGAGTGAACAGTATTTATGGTCTCTTCTTCATACATCCTCACAATGATAACGATTAATATCTAAATCTTAACTGCTGGGACCAAGTTTCTATTCTCCTGGCAGTATCTGCTTGTACTTTTATCTCAAAAGGGACTAGAAGATTTATTTTCCTTTGTAGATTTTCTGGCATTGGAGGGAAGTCTGACCTTTTATGCCCTTTATTTCTTTCTTATAAGGTCTGTAGTTTTTTAATGTCATCTTTTAAGAAATCATCTACTAAGATCATGGAATCTCTTTTTTAGAACAGTTAAGTAAGCAAGAGTCATTAACCTTAGTGAGTTCCTCCTGCTTACTATGGATGACTGAAGAGTTCACCTAGGGCAACTGGAGGAACTGGTTTCTGTGGTAGACTGCAAAGAGGCTTAATTTCCTGTAAAAGCTTTAGAAACATTATCAGTCTAATCTAAAGGGCTTTTGCTCTTAGGAACTCAGCTGCCATCACAACTGACAAAGCAACTAAGAATTGCCATAAGAATAAGCAAAGCAAGAGCAAGAAGGGCTTGAAGCTCATGTCCTACCCTAGAATCAGAGCAGGGGCCTGCAGCATCTCCTCCACAGGTGCTTTCAGGGGAATCTCCAAAGACCTTGCCTAAGGAGCTCCATTTGCAAAACACTCATGAGCTGTTCCCATAGTTTACAGCATAGCTTCTGGCAGCTGAGGATGTTTGAAAAGCCATAAACCAACCTACTACTTCATAACATCATATATTATTTAAATTTATTTACCATACATGGGGAGTAATGTTTCTCCAGAAGCCACAAATTGATAAACTAAAAATTGTCAGTCTGGGGAATCTAAGAAATCTTCCAAATAATACAGACTGTTGCCATTGTTCTTGGTTGCCCACCATGACTAGGTGGTAAGATTCTATAGAGGAAAATACAAATACTTTAATCACAGAGAAATCAAGATGAAACTGACATAGAAGCTTCCTTCACATTGGCCAGCCTACAGAGGACCAGAAAGTGTTACGTAAATGCTGTGAAGCAAAGGCAACATCTTGTTCAGCTCTGAGTGCTGAAAGCTGATAGGCTAATGAGGTAATCAACACTTTTTGACTAAATTTGAAGACTGTTTCACAGGAGGAAACTTATCAATGGTGTGATAAATCTGTCCAAACAGCCTACTCGAGGAACTGATAGACCCTAGGAGTAAACCTGTTGGATATAGTATAATATTGCTTTCTAAAAACACATATCTATATTCATATTTGTGCACTTCTCAGTCCTTATAAAAGAAGCATTTTTGTTCAGTGATATAGAGACTCCCAACCAAATACAGAGAACAAGTTTGTGTGGAGTTCTCTGCTATACCTTGGGCATAGAATATCACACCTCTCTCTCCCAGGCTCAGAAAACATGAAAAGGTGAGTGGAAAGATTTTTTAAAAATATTTATTCTCAAGAATTTCATACAATATATATTTATCATATTCTTCCCTATCTGACAACTCCTTCCAGATCCTGCCACCCCTTCTCCTTCCCACCCATCTTCATGGTTTTTCTTGTGTCTTGAAAATAAGAAAAAAACAAAAATCAAAAGAAAAAAAACAGCTAGAAAACATGGAGCTATATTTGTGTTAGCTACCTGCTTCTGAGCATGGGCCTGTCCTGATCGTAATTAATATACTCAGAATCTCTTCATTGAGGAAAACAGAATTTCCCTCTCCCAGCAGAAAATGGAAAGGTATTTTGCCTTATACAAGACGAAGACATTCAACATTCCAGCATGAATATGGGAGGGCCACAGAAGTACCAACCCCTAAAGAGGAGCTATTTACAGTTGATGGTTTCTGGGGAGGGAGTCAATTTTCTTTATGGGTGTGGTCTTTCATATATTGATAGTAACAGTGGATGATGTCACACTCATGATTGTATGAGTAGCAGTAACTGAACTCTGTAAGCTGTTAAAAGAATACATTATGTTAGGAAGGGGAAATTTGGGAAGGGAGACTCAGAATGAGTTTGAGGGAAGATACTATATTTATTGCTGAGTTGCTAATATCAATATTCTTATTCCTAGAAATTCTTTGATGCTCCCAGTTCAGAGGGATTTTCTTTTAGTCAATTTTCCTTCTTTGAATCACCCTTCATAGGTTGAAGCTTTATATTCTTATCAGTGTTGATAATTTCGCTGTTTTAAGCATGTTCTAGTTTATTAGATACTCCTTTTGAAACCTAAGTACCACTCGTAGAGACAGACTCCACTTTCCTGCCTTCTGATGGGCCTGGGAGCAGACTCACTAAAGATAGATTTGAGATTAGGTCTTATATCTTCTTGTAATTACAAAAACAAAACTCTGTGTGTGTCTTTCTATCTCTGTCTCTCTGACTCTCTGCTCTCGTCTGTCTCTCTCTCTGTCTCTCTCTTTGTGTATGTGTGTGTTGTGTGCGTGTACTTGCTGACTGGTCCAACAAGACAGGGCAACTTACAACATTCAGTGATCAAAATAATTTGACCATTAGGGAGTTCCTTAAGGTTTGGTGACCCTCAAAGTGTCCTCTAGCATCACAGATCAGACACTGGGAGACATCTTGCATTGATAACTTGTGATATCAAGGTATTTGGTGAGAATTGTCAGGCTTTTGAGCTGAGTCAGTTGCTAGATTACAACACCCTCTAGCAGTAAGAGTTCATTTTTCAAGGCAGGAATATTGGAATATCACCAGAAGTGGGTAACTAGGCATCTCTGTTTTCCTAATGTATTTCTGACTTCCTTGTTATTTCTGGCTCAATGGCTGACCCATTCTCCATTGTACTACAGATCTTGACACAGTCTCACCTGTCTTAGCTCTCTACCATTTTTCCATCTTAGACTAAATTTTTGTTAGAAACTCGGAATCTCAAGACGCTTCCCCTTTTTATTTTCAAGTAGTTGTAGATATTTTCCTCCTTGAGAATATTTCCTCATTTCTAATTTATTTGGTTATATTCTATTATATCACATCTGTATTCTATTATTGAATATAGACATTTGAGGAATCTTGGAGTAGGAGACTATTATCGAGAATTCCCATTGAAGAAAGTCAAGGCATAATCCACAAGAGTTTATTGCATTTAAAAGGAGTGTGCATTGTGGATAGAGGACAGTCAACCAGATCTAAAAGGACACTCTGGCAGCTTGTCTGCTGGACTGTTAGTCAAGCGAGTTTACACTTCTAACTTTACTAACAGGACAAGAGTAACTCTGCAGAGTTGTGGTGGCTCACAAGTGAAACAATGTGGGGTACACAAAGCACTCACACTCATTTCCTTGGATAAACACCCTCTTTTCTCCTTGTCAGGCTACATCTTGGGCATGGCATGGGATACCCCTTTCATTCTAATCCAAACTCTACTTATCACACATGTTCATGCTCAACTTTGTGTTGTTGTCATCTGCAATATCTGATATTATGAGCACAAAGAACTAACTGGTGAAGCTTAGTCTAGTCTGGGTCTTTGCCCAGTTCCCTGTCCTCAATATATTCATCCATGCCTTTGAACAGGAAGCTTTGAGAAGAACAAGGTATGTTCAAATGTATTTATTCAACAAACCCACTTGCTAAACATTAGGTAGCCTTAACAGAATTCAAAATCTTCACTTTTAGCAAACCCCACTTTTTTGAATGAGGACAGGCTTTAGGCGTTTCCTGTAGAAGAGATTAAGGAAAATAAATTAAGAGTCAGTTTGAAGTTTAGTGGCACAAATAAATGACTATGTGAGAATAGCAATGAAACATAAAATAATTCTACCTTTCTTTAAAAGACAGGATTATGATTTATTCTTTTTTTTCTAATCCATTTATACACTCAATGCATTCATTGAATATCTGTTGCTTTTTAATTATGTCCACAAGGATACAACAGAGTAGAAAAACTGTGGGTCATTGTTCTTTATAAGACTAATGGAGTGTTCTGGGAACCCTTGAAATGAATCTCAAATCCACCTCTGCTTATTTACTACAGATGCTTTGTACTTAGTGACCAGGTTTTGTCCAGGCTATGCAGGGCTTTCTAGCTGTTAAACATTTCAGCTTAGAAGATGGCAGCTTGATTCTTCCAGGCAATCTTGATTCCCATAACAGCAACAATACCAAGGTCGTCTTCTTTACATAATTTTTTTCTGCCATTCCCATGTTACCTTAACCAAACAAGTTCCCCTCACAAAACCCAAATGTCCTTTCAATTCTGAAATTGTTCCTTAGTTACAATATTACTTCTACAATTCTCTCTTTTGTCATTGTTATCTTGACCATACTGGCATGCAACAAATTTTTTATTTATTTTTTTATTATTGAAGAAGATATGATACTCATCTATTTTCACAGATACATTTTTGGATTCATTATTTCTTCATTTTAACATTAATGTTAACCTATAGTAGTGCCAAGTTGAACGTCATGTACATAAGCCTGTTATCCACAGCTTTGCTGTTCACTTTGGTACACTCTGTGCATTAGACACATTTAGTTGTTTCATCTTAAATTTTAACAATATTTAAACAACGTTAGTATCTCAGTGTACTATCTGTGTTTAAGAGCCAATGACTATTAGTCATGTATCGGTCCACACTGACAGACAACATTTCTAGCACCACAGAATATTCTGTAAGTAGTTGCTTTTCTATAGAAAAGAGTTATTGACAGTTTCTCTAAGAAAGCACAGAAGGCATATAATGTCCAGATTTAACAAACCTGGCAACTCCTGATAATTACAAGGCCCATCATAAGAAAGCCCTGTTTGGTGTTTTCAGAGCATCACAAACCCCAATAGTTAGGGTCAGATCCTGGCTCTGGTAATAGTTATAACATAGGTCATTTTTGTGCAACTTACAAAAATTTGCATTATAATTAAAATACAGTCACACCACTTCTCCCTTTTCTTTCTCCACACCCTTCAAGTTCCCTCCATTTCTTAATCCCCCATTCACTTTCAAATTGATAGCTTCTTTTTCTTTGTTCGTTATTGTTATGTGTGTGTGTGTGCAAATGTATAAATACAAGCTGCTGAGTCAATTTTTGCTGTTTGTATGGGCAACTTTAAAAAATATTATTAATTTTAGATTCAGACTGTTTGCAGTTTCCTTTCCTTTCTCTCCTCCAACACATTCTTCTCTGGCCTTCTCTAACCACTGTTCCATTTCTATTAAGAAGTGAATATTAGGCATAATATACAGGCACAATGTTATACTCCACAGAACAAAAGAAGCTAAACAAGAAGGATAGCCCAAGAGAGGAAGCATGACTTGCACTTAGAAGGGGAAATAAAATAGTCATAAAAGTCAGGTGAAGGGAAAGAACTGGGAGGGAGGGGGAATAGAGAGGAATGGGAGATTTGGGATCATGTGTGCAGAAGGACAGGAGAGATTGCTAGTAGCCCATGAAAATGAATGGAAATCTGCAATTGATGGGGGTGAGGAGGTGGGGACGCATCTCCAGGACAAGAGAGAGACCTAGGATGTGCCCAAGAATCAGTGGGCGTGACTGTAGCTGTGACCCACTACATTGGGGATATGGAACCTGAAGAGGCCACCTCCTGTAGCCAGGTAAGAACCCCAGTGAAGTGATAGAGACACCTACTCACTCTCAAAACATTCAATCCAAATTTATCCTGTCTACAATAATGCAGGCATAAAGGAGAGAGCAGAGACTGAGGGAATGGACGAGCAATAACCAGCCCATCTTGAGACCTATCCCATGGGCAAGCACCAATTCCTTTCACTGTTAATGATACTCTGTTATGCTTGCAGATAGAACCAAGTTGTCCTCTGAGAGACTCCACCCAGCAGCAGACTTAGACAAATACAGACACCCACAGCCAAGGAGTGGATGGAGCTTGGGGACTCTTATGGAAGAATAGTAGGAAGGATTACAGACTGAAGTGAATAGGAACTGCACAGGAAGACCAACAGAGTCAACTAACGGGGACTTTTGGGGCTCTCAGAGTCTGAATCACCAACCAAAAACCTGTCATGAGCTAGACTTAGGCATTCTTGAAAATGTGTAGCAGATGTGCAAGTTGGTCTTCATGTGGGTCCCAAACATCCAGAGCAGAAGCTATCCCAAAAGCTGTTGCTCCCTGTAGGTGGGATATGTTCTTCTAGCTGGGCTGCCTTGTATTGCCTCAATGAGAGAGAAAGCACCTAGCCTCCAGGAGACTTGGAATGCTAGGGTCAGGGGACACCACAGGAAGGCCCACTTACTGGGAGGAGAAGGAGAAGGGGATGGGGGAAGGGTTATAGGAGGGGGCGACTGGAAGGAGAACAGTGAACAGGATGTAAAATGAGCAAGCAAAGGTCTTAAATTAAATTACTTAAAAGAAAAAAAAGAAAGAAAGAGAAAAAGAAAAGACCTTGCCTTCCATGGACAGCCAAACAAACATGGGAAATAGCACATCGCAGTAGGAGTAGGCACCTTTCTTGTATTAAGGTTGGACAAAGCAACTCAGTATGAGAGAAACATCCCAGAAGCCAGCAAGAGAGTCAAAGACAACCCCTGCTCCCACTGTTAGGGCTTTTACAAGAAGATCAAGCTACACAGGTGTAACATATGCAGAGGGCTTAGGTCAGTCTTAAACAGGCTCCCTTGTTTGGTGGTTCAGGCTCTGTGAGCCCCTACCAACCAGGTGAGTTGATTCTGTGGGGTTTTGTGTGGTATCCTTGACCCTTCTGGCTTCTACAATTCTTTCTACCCCCTTTCCTGAAGCTCTGCCTAATATTTGGTTGTGGGTCTGTCTTAGCATCTCTGATAGCAGTTATGCTAGGGTCCTGTTTGCAAGTACAGCAGAATATCATTAGGAATCATTTTATTGACATTCCCCCCAATCATGTTTGATTCTATCCTAGGTTTCTGGACTATCTAGCCTCTGGGTCTTGGGCCTCCAGGTAGTATTAGGGGTGGACTCCCTGTTGGACTTTTAATGAGCAATAGAAACAAAAGCACTATAGAAACCTTAGAATATCTCTTATGTTTGAGTCAGCCAAACTTATCTCTAGACCTAAGTGTTATTTCAGGACACAGAGTGAAATGCTGCATGCTCAGACAGTTGAATGTGCCTCTTACATCTACACATATTTGAAAGAAAGCAAAGAGTGAACTACAACCAGTAGGTTCAAAGGTCAGAGGAATGAGTATTCAGCATTTTGCTTGTATTTTCTGAATGCTTCACTCTAAGTAGAGGCCTTTGGACTTTAGACCTCACACTTGAACATTTCACAAGTCCCCAGGGTGTTGTGGGGCCCTCCTGCTCCTTGTCAATGGAAATAATGATGCTTGATCTTAATGGCAACAACATGGGTCATAAGTCAGAATGGCTAAGATTAAAAACTCAGGTGATAGTAGATGCTGGCGAGGATGCAGAGAAAGAGGAACACTTCTCCATTGTTGGTGGGATTGCAAGATGGTGCAACCAATATGGAAAACAGTCTGGCGGTTCCTCAGAAAATTGGACATATCACTACCTGAGGACCCAGCTATACCACTCCTGGGCATATACCCAGAAGATGCTCTAACATATAACAAGGACATATGCTCCACTATGTTCATAGCAGCTTTATTTATAATAGCCAGAAACTGGAAAGAACCCAGATGCCCTTCAACAGAGGAATGGATACAAAAAAATGTGGTACATTTACACAATGGAATATTACTCAGCTATTAAAACCAATGAATTTGATAAATTCTTATATAAATGGATGGAACTAGAAAATATCATCCTGAGTGAGGTAACCCAATCACAAAAGAACATTGGACTTTAACCCAGAAGCTTGAAACACCCAAGATTCAACTCACAGACCACATAAAGCTCATGAAGAATGAAGACCAAGTGGGGGGGGCTACAGTCCCTCTTAGAAGAAGTAACAAAATACTCAAGGGAGCAAATATGGATGCAAAGTGCAGGACAGAAACTGAAGGAGGGGCCATCTGCAGACCATTCCACCTGGGTATCCATCCCATGTGCAGTCACCAAAGGTAGATGCTGACGTGGGTGTCAGGAGGTGCATGCTGACAGGAGCCTAACATAACTGTCTCCTTAGAGGTCTGCAAGAGTCTGACATATTCAGAGGTGGATGCTCACAACTAACCATTAAACTGATCATGGGGTTTTCCAATGGAGAAGTTAGAGTGAAGACTGAAGGAGTTGAAAGGGTTCGTGATCCAATGAGGAGAGCAACAATACCAACCAACCAGAGCCCCCAGGGTCTAAACCACCAACCTGGGAGCACTTAGGGAGGGACCCATGGCTCCAGCTATATATGCAAGGGAGCTATATATAAGTGGGAGAAGAGATTCTTGGTCCCATGAAGGCTGGACATCGTGGCGGGTGGTATTCGAGAATGGGGAGGTGAAGTTCTGGGGAGGGTGGGTGTGGGTACACCATCATAGAGGCAGGAGGAGGGAGGAAGGGATAGGGAGTTCCTGGGAGGGAGTGGGGGAAAGGGGGTAAGGGGAAAACACCTTAAATGTAAATAAAAGTTCCAATAATAAAAAAAAGAAAAGTAACAAGTGGTTTCAAGTATATGTTTTGCAAAACATTCACCTGCTTCTCTCCACCCTCTGTGCCAGGGCCTAAACTGTTAGCCCAGATGGACAGGTGACTGAACATACTAGCTTAGAATTCCGGTTTCTTCTGCCTGAGCCTACAGTGTGGGAGAAACAGGCTTGTGCTATCATGCCTGGCACCTTTTGCTCACTGGACACACCCTTGTTATAAGGCTGAATGCCTACTGTTTGTAGTCTACAATGTCTACAATCCTGGATAAACTGAGGGACTTTTCTGAAATAATTTAGAGCTATCCTTGAAGAGAGTTTGAATCATAGAAGGGAGATTTATGAAGAGGAATGAAGACGATATATAGTCACTTGATCCTGAGCTGAAGTTGTTAGCATAGAGTCAATCCTAGAAAAATCTAGGTGTTTTCTGTCACTTTTGGGGTCTCTGTTGTTTGTTTGAAATTCAGAGCCTTGTTTAAATGGCATTCTTTATATTAAGCTTTTCATGGCCATTTCAGTTAGAGCATATTACCATCTTTGTTTTGGTCATGTAACACTTTACACTCTGTTGACAGTCAGCACAACTTACAAGAAGCAATTACAGGTGCTTATAAGTGGTTTGTTTGTTTGTTTGTTTGTACTTTTGTAACAGCCACATGGGACACAAGGAAAGTTTAGCATAATGACTGGCATATAGCAACTACTCAGTCCTATTTTAAGAGAAAATTCATCATGACATATCTGTTTGTCCCAGTGTTCTGAGTCTGATTCCTGCTTCGCAATATTATATATTTGAAAAAAATTAAACTTTATTGAGGCTAACTCTCATAAATCATGAATGCAAATGTTATAATACATGTTTGTTCACTAAATATTATATAAATAATACTTGCTAATTTGGGGGTGCATTAGAAAATGGCAATTTCTGCTATTATCAAGAACTGATCTGTTTTTGTTTTTTTTTTTCAGATTAAAGGCATTTTTTATAATCTAAAATATCAATGTATTGCTTTAAAAAATGGGGCTTTTTACAATCCAAGAAATTTTAAATCATATCATACCAAGTATATGAAAAGAAAGTTCCATTTATTGATTAGCCTTTAAGATAATTACATATGTGAAATTCAAGTGATAAATAACTTAAAATTAAACTTTATCCTCACTTGTTTTCAAAGCACAGAGTGCATTCACTGGAATAAGTCCTTTTATCAGTCCCACACACAGGGTCATACTCTCTGGTACATCCAGGAAATGTAGCATCGCAATTAGCCTAAACACAGAATTAAGGAGTCATTTTCTATCATTTTTCAATGTTTGGTTTTATAATAAAATATTATGACTGTTTTAAGTTTTTTTGCAGTTAAGATAATGACACTGGGTATTGTACAGGAAAACAACAACCACAGTAGAAATAAATCTGCTCTGAATTCAGAAAAGGTGAGTTAAAGCCAAATTAAGGTCCTTTCCTAGTTATATGACACCATGGGTCTCCCAGTTCCTTCCTTGATTTCAGTCAATTCATCTGCAAGTTAGGAAAAATATCATTTCCCCACTTAAGGCATGAAGCTTCGGTGATGTGGGATAAGAGGAGGACGATAACACCAACTGCTGACAGGATAGTCATCCCAGATGGCATCTGTGCTTGGAGTCCTTGGTTTGTGTTTTCCAGTAAAAGCTGATGCTCATTAAACACTTCTTGTAGGTCTCTGTCCTATATTTTATGTATTGTTCTATTGGAAAAGTCTCACCCTTTAATCAAAACTGTCAGTTATCCATTTACTGATTTCTCCTTGAAAGACCTTGTAAAGTTATCTTTACACTCTTCTTCCAGGGAAGATTCATAAAGTGACAAATTGACTTAAAGTCACAAACTAGTAATTCTTAGACCCTGGTTCTCAGTTCCTGGGGATTACCACATCACCTCTTTATTACAGGACATCATCCCTGTTTTGCTAACTTTTATTCTTCATAGATCAGTACTTGGAGAACTAGATTTGGGTTCTAATGGTGCCAGATTTGTTCTGTAATGCTTCCCCAAAATGGAATGATTTATTCACTATACGCTTCAGGTTCATCAGTGGTTTTCTCCTAGATGTTCCTATGTAATGAGATGAGGGGCGTTTCCTCTGGTCTACTTTGGGAAATCGGAGCAATAAAAGCCAACATGATCAGGTCAAGAGTAAGGGCTACATGAAATGAACACAAGAGCTTCCACTTAAACTAAATGTTCCACCAGCCAACCCTAGTATTTTTATAAAAATCTCCTTTACAGCAGGATGTAGACAGTTTCAGGGGCATCAGTGGGCTCATCTTTCAACACAGCACCCTGTGGATTGGGAAAGTACTATGAATCCTGTATTTATCATCTGAGGTTCCCTACAAGTTGAACAGCCAATCCTGACTTGAATTACCAAAAATGTAACTGCTAGAGTATACATTCCCCAACCTTCTTTATATCAAGGTCTTACTGTGGAATCCAACCTGACCACTAACCTGGTTCATAAACCAGGCTTCCAAGTGCTTTGGATTGCAAATGTGCAAAACCATGCATGCTCAGATCCTAGCTGTACTTTTACAGGATCAAACAATTTCAGTCTGCATTAGAAATTATAAAGTTGCTGGGTGGCAGTGGTGTGTGCCTTTTTATCCCAGCATTTGGGAGGCAGAGGCAAGCAGATCTCTGGGAGTTTGTGAGCAGCCTTGTCTACTGCGTATGTTCCTGGAGATTAAGGAATATACAGAGAAATCTTCTCTCACCACTCCCAATGAGGTTATAAATTATAATAAATTATAAAATTTTCTTTACCTCTTTTCCAATCACCTTAGCTGTAGTGTTACCTAGAAAACATAAATCAAACATCAACCTGGATCTCAAAAAAAGAAGCCAGACCTATTGATCAAAGTATATAGTTTTCATATGATGCCTCTGCTTGCACTGTCCACTTCCCAAATCTTTTATTTACATTTGACTTTCAAGGACACCAGATGAGTCTTCTTCCCTATTTGCCTGCTAAGATTTTGGAAAGAATTAAGTAAAATATTGATCATTACTGAGTATTTCCATTTGGCATTTCAGGAAATTTGATCTACTTTCTTGAGAACAGAAATTATCTACTCAGAATTTGAAATGTGTATGTACTAGCAACAATTCAGATACCTTTGCCATGTCCATCAATGATCTTTCTGTACCCAAGAGAATGTTCTCTCTCAGTCAGTGAATTATAAATATCCGTACCTCAGGGTATTGTTGGCAGTATGGGAAATAGCCATCAGGTCTTCCGATGTAATTAAGTTCCTTCTGTAAACAATGTTAAAAATAGGACTTTTCTGACAACTCACCACCAGTTCTCAAAGAGAATTTTTCCCACAGGTGCATTACACCAACTGGCCATATTTTAAACTTGTATTTCATGTATTTACATAGTTCAGAAAAGACTCAATTCATTCTTCAGAAAACATGTTTTGCAGACATCAGAGCATATGGTACATATGTTGTTACATATGTAACAACAATTAAAGAAAAATGAACTAGAGAGTAAGGAAATACATGGGAGGATTTGGCAGACATAATTGTAAGGAAAATTGATGTAATTATATTATAATGTGAAAAAGTATTTTTTAAACAATGTAGATAGATGCTAACTGTGAATGTGAATGAGTTTGCAAGGGAAAGGAACCTAATCTGATAGCCCCTAAAGTAGAAATGTTTCCAAAACTTAATTTTCAGTCAGGCATCTCTGAGGGAAAAGAAAGATCTCTGGGACTCATCAAAGAAGATGCAGCTTGGGGTCCCCTTGGATCCAGAATGTAAATGAGGCTAAAAAATTAATGAGCAGGAATTCACTATAGGTATTTAGTTGTATTAATTACAGGGCATGAGGTGGGACAAAGGGGCTATTGCTTCCATAAATATTTGTCTGAAACAATAAGCAGTGGTCTTCCACTTCTTAATGAAGCACAGTTTTGGCTTTTGTCACAATCTCTGCAATGAGTGACAGAAGTGAAAATATTAATTAAAGCCAGTTATAAAAACCAAACTGACCTGAGAATCAGAAGCATATTCTGACATTCTCACAAGTTTGGGGATTCCTTCCTATGTTCAAATAGAATGTTTTTTACAGATCAAATATAAAATATTTAATGACTCAGAATATGACTTTTCTGCAAACTAAATGATGGTCATTATTATTTATTTTATGCAAGTTTATAAGAATTTAAAGTTTGTAAGTCGGCATTGGATTTACATAGTCTAGCAGCCATTTCTACAGGTAAAAGGGTATTTTAGATCAAAACCCTTTCCTTGCCACGACATCCTTAATGAAGTAGCAGCCTTGTCTTTAGAGCAAGCCATGACTATCTCTGGGGACATCTTACTGGAGCTTTCCTCCATTGTATTAGCAATAACTTCTCTCCCCCATAATTTGCTCTAGAAACATTTCTGTTATACATTGGTATCATTTAGCTAGACTATCTTAGTTTACAGGAGGTATAAATTAACAGGTAAAATGTTTTAACTAATATTTGAAGAATATGTAAACACACCTACCTGCTAAAATGAGCAAGGCCAAGGTACTGAGAAGAAAGATAATTGCCACCTTCATGATTGCAGATCTGGTTGCAAGAGTCAGAAGAACTATGTAGGATGCTTGTCTCCTGAAACTGAGGAGTGGTCATATAGGTAGATGGTAATACAGGCTCCACCCACTGTGCCCTATAACAGGTATTTTTGGTTATTGATTGACTTGTATGGCCTCCAGGCTGGGGAAAATGTTACCTAGGTAGATAAAAGGGCCGAAAAAATTGGACCCACATTCTGCCAGGAAAAGTAAATTAGCTGGATTCCTGGTATCTTCTCAGGTTTTGGGAAAGCCTCTTCCCTTCCTGAGCTGTGGTTTTCTTATCTTTCTGTGAAGTCAAAGGTCTTATTCATCTCCTCTGTAGTCCTTAATGGATGAGCAGACATGTAGACCTCAAACATTCTTTCTTCTTCCCTTTCTTCCATTTTTCCATTCCTGCTTTTGTTTTTACCCATTTCTCTCTTTATCTGCTGTGCATTCCTTAAGTCCTGATAGCCTGGTGCCAGGCTGGGGTAAAAGATAAGGAGAGTTCAGTTCTGTCTCCTGTGTCCCAGGGCTGTTTGTACTAACCAGATTAGCTGCATGAATCTAAATAATTGGTTCACTTTCCTATTGCCTGAATTTATGCATTGGAAAATTAAAATAATGGTAATAAATAATCCAAAGCATTGTATCTTGAATAACCAATATGTAGTGAGTATCTATCAATCCTTGTATCTATTTTCTTTCATGTTTCTGCCTGTCTTGTCAGTAGAAAATTCCTGTCACTTTCTTTCAGACTATTTTTTCCAGGGTGTTTGTATGACAAACAGTCTTGACAAATGAAGCAATCTTTTCCTTCATCACCAAGGGTAAGTTGTTTTGTTTTTCTGTCTAGAACAATAAAGATACATATTTCCCAGAAACATTCAGGTGAGTTTACTGCCCTCTTAAAATAACTAGGGACATAAAACAAAAGTTTGATGTTCTTTTCTAACAGCACAAGACAATTTCTGTTTAGAAGTCATATGGTTCTCCCTACATCATCTTTGGGAAATTGCTGTTTGATACTAATATTGACACATTAGCCATTGTTACAAGATAATCTAATCACCTGCCTGAACTTGATGCCTGGCTTCTGTTGATATCCACAAATGGTGGCTGGGTAAAGTTTTAGCTAACCAGTAGGGTAAATTCTCAGACCTTTTCTAAGTAGTCAAAACTGTTAAACATTAGTCATGTCTTGTGATATATTGTGCTTCATGAAGCTTGCATGTATTTTAGTTGAGGAGACAGACAATAGATGATACTTAAAGACTATAAAAATATTCAGATGACAAACTTATGGAGAGAAGTAGAGAAACAATATAATGGAAGGTGGGAATACTCATGACAAAGTAGTAAGAAAAGGCTTTGATTAGTAGGGACATCTGAACAGAAGCAACTGAGGATCGAACTATGAGCATAACTATGAATGTCCACTCCACTCAGAGAGAATTTCTGGAGCCAGGATCTAAGGGAAGAAGGAGCTGATGTATTTGATGTGTGTGACATATATCGAGCAAGACAGTTCACCTGGAGGAACGTGAGAAAGAGAAAATTGTGTAATGATGTGAAGGAAACAGGAAAGGCCTGAGTCTGAGGCAACATGTGGTATGTGAAGGGATTGATCTTTCTGAATGGAAAAACTTTAGGGATATGAAGTTTGGTATCTTCCTCAGTACATCTTGTTGGCATTGAAAATATGGCATACACTGTGCTATTATTTTAATCAATTAGCAACCTTAAGTATATTTTCTTCATTTTTCTCAGTTTCTTTTTTATTTCAAAGTGATTGATCAAACCAAAATCATAATACTCATCTTGATGCTACCCTTACCAATCATCACCATCCACACTATTTCTCACCATGTCCCTAAACCCTTTGGCTCTATTTCCAAAATGGATATGCACTATCTGTCATTTCACTATTGCATCTCAGACAATACTACATCTTCCACTTTGGCTTGCCACTGATTCCTCCAGGTGTTTCCTCACTCTCTTTTGTCTTCAGAGCTCTGTCCCTGGAATTGTCTCTGTAGAGTATGACTCTGACTACACTTCTTCCAGTTTGTAATTCTTCCTACTCCTCTTGCTTTATCTCTGGCCAGCATTCCTCTTAATCTCCCAGACATGTTGGTCATTTCTTTATTCTCCATGGTTAAGAAGTAACATATAAAGTCTTCAATGTTGAGAGCCATAATGGGACAAGCTAATAATTAACAGGTGATCATCCTGAAATGCTTGCCTCGGATTATAATCTGCGACAAGTATTCCCCATTCAGCTGTGGCGGATGATATTTTAGGAAAAATCACTGCTATTAATATGCTTTTCCTATTATTATTATTATTATTATTAAACATATGTAACATTCACTAAGCAATAGCACACCCCTTTGGAGCAGATCTTTGCAGACCCACGAAGATGTATTGTCTTGTAGTGATGCTATATAGACAAATAGATGACTTCTTAAGTCTTAGTGATGATCCTAAAAGAATTCCTAAAATTATATCAATGATTACTTTGCTCTTTTATAGTGGGACTGGTATTAAGTCACTTTCTGACAATCAATATTGCTATGTGAACTCTGCCAGTCTCCCAAATGTCATCGGTTAACAGCTCTTAGATAGTAACCAGACTTCTCCTGCTCAGAGCACATTCCAATGTAGTTGTAAGACAATTAAACAAAGGTCACTAAAAGGGAACTCATGATTTATTATAGGTGCTAGGACAGAAGAGAAAATATTGCCTGGGTTTATCTATACAAAACTTCACTAATTTCTTAGTTATAGTTTCAAACCTTTGATGAACCTGTGGAGCTAGACAGGTGATGGATGTTTAGTCAGATAATTACTTCTAATGGATATGCATGTAAACATTTTCTGTTGTAAACTTCTAATTCAATTTATGATTTGAATTTTGGTGTGAACTTGTGATGAACTTTGTAACATGTGATCATGTACTCTGAATGATGTATAAGACAAAGGGAGATTCATTAGTGGTTCGCTTTTTCTTCTCTCTTCTCTCTCTTCTCTTCTCTCTCTGCTCTTCTCCTCTCTCTTTCTTCTCTTCCCTGCTTAGAATATCTCCATTTAGGACCTTTCCACCTTTTCTCTTAGATAGCTTTCATAGAAAACATTTTACACTTAGTAATAAACTATGATAACTTCTTTAAGTGTCTTTTCTTCCTGAGACCTCAAACTAACAGACCTAAGTTAGAGTCTGGCAGCTCATGAAAAGAGAGTACAAAGGCCATTTGCCTAATCCTCTGCTGTCCCTGGCTGAGGTGCTAGTGGCCAGAAACTGCAGTTTCTGTCCTCTGAGGATTAAACATATAGCAGGTCAGCTACAGTAGCCTAGTAAATAAAGTTTAGTAACGTAGACAAGTAAGATTTTATTAATCAGCAACCCTAAATATATCGTAAGACCAAAGTCTTACCCCAAATCTCCTAAGACCAAGTCTTACCCCCACCGATGCTCTTCCAATCTCATCCCCTGTGCTGCCTCAAGAAGAACTGAATGGAGGAGAAGAAAGAATATCACCTTCTCCTCCCACCAAGCCGGGCTGGCTCCCGGCACTCCAGCCTTGGAGATACTGTAATAAAAATTTTCTCATTTACATTCAACTCTCTGGTTATATATTTCATGGTATTGTTTATGTCACTTAAAATTATTTTAATTTTATGAACCTAAGAGTTGGTTCAGAATTTATGAGTACATGCTGCTCTTTCAAAAGACACAGGTTCAATTTCTAGAACCTATTTGGCTCCTCATAACCATCTGTAACTCTGTTCTAGTAAATCTAAACTCCTCTTCTGGCCTCTGCATACATTAGGCAGATGCATATTGTACAAATATGCATTCATAGGCAAAACTTCATATTCATAACAATTTTAAAAATAATTTTAAATCTATAATGATAGACAAGATCTTTTCACTTTTGGGGAAGAAATGTGGTTGTTTTACTTAGTACTTAGCAAAGTACCTGTAAAATGTTGGATATTAAAAAAATATTTGCTTCTAATAGACATTCAGTAAAATGTAAATAGCCTGATTTTCCCAAAGAGCAAAGGTTATATCTTATTCATTTATGGGTTTTCATTCTTTCCCATATGGTATTCTATTCATGGTTCATTTAGTAGTTGGTTTATTCAAGTCTTGATATATTAAAAATACTCATTGTTTTCTTCTGTATGTAAACTCTCATGTTCATATTTTGGGACATGACTATGTTTTCTCCCACAATGAAACATTGGTTGAATCAGTAACATTATTGCTTTTCACCTACTCTCATCATCTATTTAGTGATAATATTGCTTACAAGAAAGTTTCAGCAGCCACTGTTAAGGAGAGTTCATACTTGATCAGGCAACTGCTTTTGTTCCAACAATGTAAGGGATGGTCTCAGTGTGGGAGAGACATTGTCTGGAAGCTTGACTTAGGCATACTTTAAACAACACTAGCAGCCATAACAGCATTCTTACTTAGGTTTTCTGATTCTAGAGTCTGGACAGTGATTTGAACACTCTTTGACTCTAAATCTAAGGTGGGGGGGGCATGTTATAATGAATAGCTAAGCAAAATCATGAAGATAGAAAGTAAATGCCATGATGGCCACAACTTCACAGATCTGATTCTATTTCGCTTCATAAGTCAATAGTCCTCACCTGCATCTTGGGAAACATTTCATTGCAGTATGAATTCCAAGTAATTTTGTGATTCTGAATGGTAAATGTGGGAGTAGGATCTAGGAAGAAATTGGCTATGGCACTGGGATAAGAACAGCCTTTAAGTGTCATGTTGCAGACAGTGAAGAAAGCCCCTACAGAAGAGAGGCCTGATTTCAAGACTAAATCTACTATTTTAACAATGAGGTGACACTATTTCCTCAGAGACAAATGCTGGCAAAGATGTTGAGATAGAGGAACACTCCTTCATTGTTGGTGGGATTGCAAGATGGTAAGACCACTAGGGAAATCAGTCTGATAGTTTCTCAGAAAATTGGACATAGTATTACTTGAAGTTATACCACTCCTGGGCATATACCCAAAAGATGCTCCAACATATAACAAAGACACATGCTCCACTCTGTTCATAGCAGCCTTATTTATAATATCCAGAAACTGGAAACAACTCAGATGTCCTTCAACAGAGGAATGGATACAGAAAATGTGGTACATTTACACAATGGAGTTCTGTTCAGCTATTAAAAACAATGACTTCTTGAAATTCCTAGGCAAATAGATGGAACTGTAAAATATCATCCTGAGTATCACAAAATATCATCCCAATCACAAAAGAACACAAATAGTATGTACTCACTGATAGTGGCTATTAGTCCAAAAGCTCGGAACACCCAAGATACAATTCACAGAGCACCTGAAGCTCAAGGAGAAGGAAGACCAAAGTGTAGGTGCTTCAGTTCTTCTTAGAAGGGGGAACAAGATACTCAAGGGAGGAAATTTGGAGACAAAGTGTTGAGCAGAGACTGAAGGAAAGGCCATCCAGAGGCTGCCCTACCTGGGGATTCATCCCATATACAGTCACCAAACCCAGACATTATTGTGGATGCCAAGAAGTGCATACAGACTGGAGTCTGATATAGCTATCTCCTGAGAGGCTCTGCTGGAGCCTGACAAATACAGAGGCAGATGCTCACAGTCAACCATTGGACTGAGCATGGTATCTCCAATGGAGGAGTTAGAGAAAGGACTGAAGGTGATGAAGGGGTTGCAACCCCATAGGAAGAGCAACAATATCAACTAACCAGAACCCCCAGAGTTCCCAAGAACTAAACCACCAACCAAAGAGTACACATGGAGGGTTGAATGCCTCTAGCTGCATATGTAGCAAAGGATGGCCTTGTTGGGTATCAATGGGAAGGGAGGCCCTTGTTCCTGTGAAGGTTTGATGTTGCAGTGTAAGGGAATGCCAGAGCAGGGAGACAGGAGTGGGTGGGTGATTGGGTGGTGGAACACCCTCATAGAAGCAGGGGAGAGGGGATGTGATAGGGGATTTCTGGGGATGGTGCTGGAAAGGGGATAACATTTGAAATGTAAGTAAAGAAAATAATCAAATAAAAATTAAAAAAAATAGAAAAAATATTTGTTTCATAAGAGAATAAACTTAGAAGGCGTACAGACATACTTGTTCTGTAATTATGATTGCGAGTTGGTAACAATATGATCCCCCTTTCCATGGGTTAGAGCAATAGCGAATGTATTTAAGCTTCCTATGCTCAGTGTCTGGAGGGTTGAACAGGCTTTGACTTGAACAGTACTGGTACTTGTGCGCTATTCTTGGTTATGTTTAGAATGTTTACATTGTCTAACCTTGTGAGCATCTCTTCCCCTTCTTTACTTCTTTGTGTACACTGGGAACTCAAGCAAACACATGACCTTCTCCCCACTGAGGTAAGGACTGATTATGTATGTGGACAAAGAATGATGACAACCCTTAGAAGAACTGTTCTTAATGAACGCTGACGAAACTTGCTGGAATGAGGATGTTGGAAAAGCACCTGTTGATTTTCACATCCTGTACTGAGGTTTACCTTGTAAAGAAAAGGAAGACATTTGATGATGTCTTTAATAGCTGAATCTTTCTGATGCTTGTCTTTTGAGATAGGGTCTCCTATAACACAACCCGGCCTTACACTGTATAGACAAAGCTGATCTTGAACTACTTATTACTCTTGCTTCTACCTCTTGAATACAGGGATTAACATGTGACTTCATGTCCTGATTGACTCAGTTGCATTTTAGCATCATTCTTATATTATTATTATTATTATTATTATTATTATTATTATTATTATTTTCAGGAAACTTTGCAATTGCTTAGCCTCTCTCTCTCTCTCTGCCTCTCTCTCTCTCTTTCTCTCTCTTGCTCACTCACTCTTTCACTCTCTCTCATACTGTATGTGCATGAATGTTTACCCATGCATACATATACAGAGGTTAGAGGAGACACTGAGGTACCTTGCTCTATCACTGTGCTTGCAGCACCACAGTTTACATCTAGGCTGACTGGCCAATACACCCTAGCAATCATCCTGTCTCTACCTCCCCACACCAGTGCTGGACCTAATAAGCCTGTGTAGTCATACCTCACTTCTCAAAAAGCTTATATGGAGTTCTTTTTTAATTCTTCACTTTATTTCCTGCTCACTAACCCCCTCCCACAACCCTTCTCCCTGTCCCCTTAATCTCTGAGTGAGTGAGCTTCCCCACCCTGGGTATTCTTCCACCATGATACATCCAGATTGTGAGGCTAAATGAATGCTCTCCCACTGAGGCCATACAAGGCAGCCCAGCTAGAATAACACATCCCATGTAACAGGCAACAGTTTTTGGGATACTTCCCAAATGAAGACCAAGCTGCACATGTGTTACATATGTGCCGGGAGGCCTAGGAATGTTCTTTGGTTTGTGGCTCAGTCTCTGAGAGAACCAAGGGTCCAGGTTAGTTGACACTGTTGGTCTTACCATGGAGTTTGTATCCCCTTTGGGCCCATAATCCTTCTTCCTATTCTTCAATAAGAGTCTCCAAGCTCCAACCACCATTTGGCTGTGGGTGTCTGCATCTGTCTGAGTTCAACTTCTGGGTGGAATCTCTTAGAGGATAGCCATACTAGAAAATATAACCACCACTATGCCAACTTCCTCTGACTCAGATATTGTGATCAGGGGCCAGTAACATCCTGGTACAAGTCCTTGCAAGGGAGACAGATTCTCAAAGGGAGAATCTCTAAGCTGGTGGTAATTGTCTTCTAACTTGCTGGTCTTCAGTGGTTAGACTGGAAATAAATCAACACCAGACAGAAAGTTATAAGGAACTCTAGCCACTGTAACTAATTGTAAGGTTAAAGGTGACCCAATGGTAGGGGTTTTAAACTGGACCAAAATTAACCAAGCCCAAAGGAAACTTAACAGGAATAGATGTTGTAATTATTCATTCCTGACTTAAAGCTAAGGAAACTAAAAGATCACAGAACTTAAGCTAAATATATCCTCCTTGGTGGGTCCCAAATGGTGGGATATTATTTTCATACCCAAGGCCCATGTCATCCATGGAGGAGTATAATTTTCCTCCCATTCACTTAAAAGCAAGCAAACAAACAAACAAAAAACAGGAAAAAATATTTTGAGTACCTGGGTCTCCTTTACAAGCTTGTAGGGGCAGATGGCTTTTTACTTGTGTTCTATAAAATCTGTAATCTTTTTTTCTTTCTTTCTCTTGTTTTCATCTCCTTTTCCCTAATACTGGCCAAATATTGTCTGTTTGCCCTATCATTCCAGGCATTCTGTTTCCTGGATAACTTGACCTAAAAGTTGCTGGAGGAAATCTATTGCTAGCCTGCCTGATTTCTAGAACTCCCTTTCCTTTCACCATATATATATATATATATATATATAATATATATATATATATATATATATATATATAAGCTTTTCTATATTTTTATTGGATATTTTATTTATTTACAATACAGATGTCATCCCCTTTCCCCATTTCCCCTCCCTAGAATCCCCTATCACATTCCCCCTCCTCCTTCATGCTTTTATACCATTTTGATTACATGCATGTATTAAGGTCAGTTCTAGGTTGAGAGTCTAGCAATACAATAGATGCAAATAGTCAAGGAATAAGCAATAAAATAAACACAAATAGTCAAAGAAAAAGCAAGGCATTAAACTCAATTACATGAACATTCCTGTGATCACTGTTTCTAATGGCTTATCAGGATGACCAAAGTATCTGAGCCTACTTTCCTGTGCTAGCCCAAGTCCATTTTCATGTCTGAAGCCTACTTCCTTATTCTAGCCTAAAATTTAGATTCCTGTCTGAAATTACTTCTTTATTCTAGCCTAATATTTAGATTCCTCCCTGTAATTACTTCTTTGTTGTAGCCTAAGATTTAGATTCCTACATGAAATTACTTCTTTGTTGTAGTCTAATGTCAGATTCCTGCTTGAAGCTGACTTCCTTGTCCTTGGCCAATGTCATATACTTGCCATGCAGCCCATTTCCTTGTCCTTGGCCCATGTCCCCTTCTTACCAAGCAGCCCCAAAGGCTCTCCACCTCTCCCTCTTTTTTATGTTGTTGACAAGATTGAGCCTGTTTTAGGTCTCTCAGAAAAGAGTGCCTTACTTATCCATCATGGAATATGCATTATCAAATGCAATGTACTTATGTCTTAGGTTGGTAAGGCTCTGTGCAGAATCTTACCTGTCTTTGGCTTGCCAGCCTATTAATTTAATAACTCTGTTTGGGGGTCCATTTTCAGGTTCAAGCCATGTACTTTGGCTGCCAACATGTAGATGTTGTTAAATATAAGCTTTAACACAATGGGCAGAAATAAAAATATTCCCAGGACAAGAAGGGCTAGCCTGATCAAGCTATATATGCCTTTCCTGAGGTTTGACCAAAATGAAAATACTGACCTCAGGTCATGGATAATTTTAACGGCATTATCTGCAGCATCAAAGCTCAACAGCACAACATTCTTTAAATTTATAATCTCACTAAGCAAAGTTAACACACGCAGATAGGTAGGATTATGTCAAATATCCTACGGGTGTCTTTAAACTCTTTATAATTATAATAACAATCATTGTGAATTTCAAAAGTAACACTACTCCAATAATATTTGTCATGACACTTGGGATGACTCCTAACTCTTGAACCCTGAATGTCCTTCAGATAATTTGAATGGGTCATAGAGCATCATCTTTCGTTCCAGATACCTACATAAATCCTTTTGTATACTCAATACATTAGTAACATTTTTTTGCTAGATGGTTAACAAAAATAATGTCTTAACTCCTTGTGTCAATATGATTGCAGAAGCAGTGGTGCTAGAAATTGATGGAATGAAAGCTGTTATACCAGCAATAATCAATCCTGCTACCCTCTTGCTTCTGCTTAAAGCCTAACTCACTTCTTCTAGCACTTTCAAGCATTTTTCAGCAAATCAAGGTTTTCTAATACTCAGGGCACTAAGACAAAAGCTGGTTGATAGACCCCCATAACAGACATGCCAGGTTTCAACACACTAAGTCAATTGGAAATTATGCAGTCAATGCAATTTACAATAAATACTGTAGAAGAGACAAAACAAATTTTAGCTTGACAATTAAAAGAGCCTTAAAATATGCACTAACCCTCATTTGAAATCCAGATCCTGTCCCAACTTTATCTCTTGCTATTGTAACATCAAAGTGAGCTACAGCTAACTTCCAAATATGTCTCTGACAAAGTTCAGATCCAGTTTTCCAAAGTAGACTGTTATTTCCCATATTGGATTGATTTCTAGACCAGTACATGATTGAGTTCTAATAGCTGGTCACCTTTAAGAAGAATACAAGGACATTATAATTTCTCTTTTAGATTCTCTATCCCACAAGGTCTAAAAACTTGAGGCAAACAGCTTGTCTCATCTGGGATATAGTCAAGCAAAGGTGGGTTAGGAATATATGAACATATGTGGAATACAGCTCCCCAGTCACCTGTGGCAGGGCACTCAGGAAGCTCACAGGTCAGCATCATTCTTTGTCTCAGCAACAGTATGTCTCCCCAATCTTTTTAAAGTTCCATGGGCCTCTTCCACAATACCTTGTCCTTGAGTATTATATAGAAATTCCCATAATAAATTGCTGACAAAAATTCTCTACTGCTCGACTACTATTGCCAAACCCATTATCTGTTTTTTTTGTTGGATATTTTATTTATCTTTCAATGTTGTCCCCTCTCCCATTATCCCCCCAAACCTCTTATTCCATCCCCCTCCTCCTACTTCTATGAGTGTGTGCTCCCACCATCTACCCATTCCTGCCTCCTTGCTCTTGATTTCCCCAACAGTAGGGAATCCAAACTTTTAGGGACCAAGGCCCTCCACTTCCACTGATGCCTGACAAGGCCACCCTCAACTATCTATACAGGTGGAGCCATGAGTCCCTCCCTTTGTGTTCTCAGGCTGGAGGTTTAGACCTTAGGAGTTCTGGTTGGGTATTTTAAAACTCCTTCAAAGAAGGACCAAAGCACCCACACTTTGGTCTTCCTACTTCTTCTTGAGCTTTATGTGGTCTATGCATTGTATCTTAGGTATTGTGAGCTTTTGGGATAATATACACTTATCAGTGAGTGCATACCATGTGTGTTCTTTTGTGATTGGGTTACCTCACTCAGGATTTATTTGCCTAAAAGTTTCATGAAGTCATTATTTTTAATAGCTGAGTAGTACTCCATTGTGTAAATGTACCACATTTTCTGTATCCATTCCTCTGTTGAAGGACATCTGGGTTGTTTCCAGCTTCTGTCCATTATAAATAATGCTTCTATGAAAATAGAGCATGTGTCTTTGTTATATGTTGAAACATCTTTTGGGTATATGTCCAGGAGTGGTATATGTGGGTCCTCAGGCAATACAAATGTCCAATTTTCTGAGGAACTGCCAGACTGCTTTCCATAGTGGTTGTACTAGCTTACAATTCCATCAACAATGGAGGAGTGTTCCTCTTTCTCCTCTTTTGATAGCATCTGCTGTCACCTGTGTTTTTGATCTTAACCATTCTGACTGGTGTGAGGTGGAATCTCAGGGTTGTTTTGAGTTGCATCTCCCTGATGACTAAGGATGTTGAACATTTATTTAGGTGCTTTTTGATCATCTGAGTTTCCTCTGTTGAGAATTCTTTGTTTAGCTCTGTACCCCATGTTTTAATAGAGTTATTTGATTGTCTAGAGTCTAATTTCTTCAGTTCTTTGTATACCTTGGATATTAGCCCTCTATCAGATGTAGGATTGGTAAAGATCTTTTCCCCATCTGTTGGTTGCTGCCTCGTCCTATTGATGGTGTCCTTTACTTTACAGAAGCTTTGCAGTTTTATGAGGTCCCCTATGTCAATTCTTGATCTTAGAGCATAAGCCATTGGTTTTCTGTTCAGGAACTTTTCCCCTGTGCCCATGTGTTTGAGGCTTTTCCCCATTTTCTCTTCTATTAGTTTCAGTGTAGCTGGTTTTATGTGGAGGACCTTGATCCACTTGTACTTGAGTTTTGTACAAGGAGATAAGTATGGATCAATTTCCATTCTTCTACATGCTGACCTCCAGTTGAACCAGCACCATTTGTTGAAAATGCTGTCTTTTTTCCACTGGATGGTTTTAGCTCTTTTGTCAAAGATCAAGTGACCATAGGTATGTGGGTTCATTTCTGGGTCTTCTATTCTATTGATCCTCCTGCCTGTCTTTGTTCCAATACCATGCAATTTTTTTCACTATTGCTCTATAGTACACCTGGAGGTCAGTGGTGGTGATTCCCCCAGAAGTTCTTTTATTGTTGATAATAGTTTCTCTATCCTGGGTTTTTTGTTATTCCGAATGATTACCACAAAACACATATCCACACATTATGTTGGCCCCAGGGAGTGGAAGAGTACATAGTTTAAAATTAAAGTTTTGCATTTAGCTAAGGTTGTCAAGCTGATTACATCAGATGCACATGGCAAGGTAAGGTTGCTTTCACTGTTTTCTTAAAGGCAAGTTAAACTTGAACAGGCTGAAGAGGACAGGAGATTGGGTACATTCTTTTAAATGATCTCAGAGCACTCATTAACTTGTTTACAACATCCGAAGAAACGTTACCCTTTTAAGGCAAATGGTATTTTCAGATCAAGCAAAAAATTCAGATAGGTTTAGGGGATGCAAACACCTTTTAAAATATTTTGGTACTACCATGTTAGTTGGCCATTTCAGCAAGCTTTTCCAATGTCTGTAGCTGTCATATTTCTGAATCTCAGACAGGTTTAAGTACTATGGAATTACTGGTCATCAACTCAGACCTAATACTTCAGAGGGTGGGGAACAGTGGATCCCAACACAGAACCAGCACCTCCATGAGTGATAGAGTTCATTAGTCCTGTAACTGACTGCAAGGTTAGATGAGCCAATGACTGGGTCTTATAGGCTGACAGCAGTGTGTCGCGTCCGCCTTGGCCAGCAAGTAAGACACGACACCGTCGAATCCTTCTCAGTCAGCTTTATTCCAGGAACGACTCTTGGCTTAGGGACAGGGAACTGGACGGAGGTCTATGGATGGGGACGTATGGCCGGGGGGCCTGGACCAGGAAGGGGATGGGCTCCCAAGCAGCAGAAATGAGCTGCTTATATAACTGCCCAAGGCGGGCTGGGTGATGTGTTCTCTCAGGATAGGTTCAGCTGCCAATACCTCATTAGCATAAGCCCGCTCGGGAGGGGCACGAGGCCGACACATGCTCAAAGGACTTGTTTACCAGTTTAGCTGAGCTGGCCATGCTGGAAGCCAGCTGCCTACATCGTCAGGTGCTAGTCATAAGACTTTGCAACTGTCCCAGGTGATATTGTAAACACGACTGCCTACAACAGCTGCCTACAGCAGTGGATACTTCCCTTTAGTTTTTCCTGACTCCAAGCTAGCAAATAGGATGGTGACCTGAAAATAGTTAATGCAGTTATTCCGTCTTAGCCATGTCTTAAGTTGGAGGCCACTCAGCAATTCTTAGTGACCTCCAGGTTAAAACAAAGTGTTAAAACTAAATACTTGTTTGTTGGATGGTCTGAAAGGGAGAGCTCTGCTTCCCTGTCCATGGCCAGTGTCACCCTGAGATAAAGACAATTTTGCATCTTTTCAATAAAATGTACAAGAAACAAAGGCCCTTTATTCTTGAAGATGTCTGTTTACTTAAGCTCCACTTAAAGTGGGGTCTTTTCCTCTTCCTCCTTTTGAAACAGTCATTTATCTGTTCTTTGGCCTCAGTGGAATTCTATTTGTCTCCATGCTATACCTTCAGATATTTGCTAATAATATCTTAGGCCCAACCTAAATTCTCTCTTCTTAGAGAAGGCCTAGTGTAGCAAATTCTCTATCTTTTACATTATTTTAAGCTTTTTATCTGTAAAGTGTGTTCAGTTTTACTTTTGTGATTTTAAAGAGGAATGTATTCCCAGAACAATGCAATGCTTACACATCATCCTAGTGACACCAATGATGGTAGATAATGGTGACTCAGTGGCATTAATTATTTCTTGAAACTTGTACTTTTTGCTCACCTTACACATAAGATCAGGCCCTCTTGTCAGTCAATGGGGTCTGCAAGAGAGAGAGAGAGAGAGGATGGAGGGGCAAGAGACAAGAAGAATGGAGCCAAGACAAAATGTCTGATCAACTCTCGTCTATTGAAAGAAAATCATGGGTATATAAGCACAAGTAGGGGAATGCAGCTGGAGACATTTTACCATGAGTGTCTTGCAGCTGGGGGCACTAAACAACAAAACAAGATATTTATCAGAGTCTGCTCAGCTGTTCTAGGTTGCTTGCAAGTCTCTTGTCAGGGTGGAAAAGTATCAACCTTCAAATATATGGCCCGAGATGGCTGCAAATATGATAGCCACTTTCTGCTAGGAGTTGGCTTTCAACACACATAGACAGAAACTGTTTCTTTTATTTTCATGTTGTTTTTGAATAACTGCTAATTTTTGCTCTTAGTTCTGCTCTTTTGCTGATCTCCAACATAAGGGGAAGTATTCCAACTTTACCACTTCCTTAGCATGTAGAAATAGTAAACTAAAGTGAAAGTTTCATTCAACAAGTTTTATCTGTATTTAATGTAAGTGAGGGGTTGGCAGAAGGAATATATAAATTTCATTTTCATGAATCATAAGAGATGGAGATAAAGGCTAGAGGGAAGCATAAAAGGGAAGGGTTTGGAGATGGGAAACACATGTAGTTTTTTTTTTTTTTTTTTTTTTTTGAAGATATCCATCACAGAATTTCCTTCTTCATCCAGTCAAACTTTCTCTCTCTCTCTCTCTCTCTCTGTGTATGTGTGTGTGTGTGTGTGTGTGTGTGTGTTGTATCCCTTTACTCTAATCATTTTTTGGCAGAGAATATTTTATAAATTTGCAAAAGCAAACACTGGAGAACAAAATGCCTGAAAAAATATTTTTTTTAAATGTGCTTTTACCTAGAAATCTTCAGCTATTTCCACACCTCAGTAGTCAAACACATGCTTTTTATTTCTCTGTTATTTTTTCTGCCCTCTGGTCAGAAATCAAACAACGAGTTTGTTTCTTTTCTAGAACAAAACCTCCCAGCATCTCATCTCTGATGACATAATGGCCAACAGGTTCTTCTCAGACTATCAACCTATAAAGATAGTTCTTTTATTTATTCATTTTCCAGATTAACTGTGGAGCCAGCTGTGGAGGACTAACATTCCCAGCACACTGCAAGATGACCACATGCCTAATTCTCGGGGAAGAAGGGCCCTCAGCACAAAGCCTGCCTGTGTGATTGATAGCTAAGCTTTGCACTTAGAACTCAGGTTTCACAGACTTTCCACAAAAATCCTGGGACCAGACAAGTGTTTGAATTTACACACACACACACACACACACACACACACACACAGACAAACACCATATTCACATTTATATGCATATATATACAGATTTACATACATGTATGCATATACTCTAATATGTGTCTATCTCTATTTATCATCTATCTATCTATCTATCTATATCTATCTATCTATCTATCATCTATCTACTTACCTATCTATATATCTATCTATGTATCTATTGATCTATCATCTCTCATCTTACATCTGTCTATCTATGTGTGTTTTAGTAAGGTTACTTCTTGCTGCCTTACAGAAAGTTCAAGGGTGTCTGCCTCTGGCACCTAATCAAAACACCATAGATTGTTATCAAACAAACCAGGGATATCCCAGCAAAAGAGCTTATGCAGAGGCTCCTAAACCCACAATTTGTTTGCATCTCAATAATCCAGGTAATGGAAAACTCATATGGTATGCTTAACCTTCAGAACATCCTATTGGAGACTAGCCTGAGACCTATAGTCTGTGTGTCTGTGTGTGTGTGTGTGTGTGTGTGTGTATATATATATATATATATATATGTATTATGATATCAACTTGCTCTAAGAGTATATATACATACTCATATATAATATGTATCTATTATATTTATCATAAATATTATTAAAATTTATAAATGTTAATATTTGAATTACTATAAAATATATTTATATATTATAATAATATATACTATTATATTTATCTTATTGAGTTATAGTATTAAAATTAAAAATAGAATGACTATATGGGAATGCTTTGGTACTATCATAGCATTGTAAAATGAGCAAGTGAAAGCATTTTAAGTTGGACATTGTCTACACAGAAAACAAGTATCCTGTGTTTCTTGACAAATTTTGTTATTAACAGAACTGCAACAAAAAATGAAAACTTTTTTTCATCAGATGTCTCTGAGCTTTCGATTATTGAAATAAGGACTGTGAACTTGTACGTAAACTGTTATAGGAAATAAGAAGCATATTGCACATAAATGTTATTATGACAAACACCATCATAAGCTTAGTAAATGGTTACTGATATGCTCATGTTATATTTGGGATCAATCTTCTGCCTTCTTGTGGGTATAGTCTTCCTCAATTGTATTTTAATTTGCATAAATCTCCTGAAACTCTTACCCTATTTTTTCCTAAAGGTGAAAGAAACTGGTAAGGAAAATTGGTTGTGTCAGATTCAAAAGAGTTGTGAGTTCGTCCCACCCAGCCTTTCCATTGTAGAGCTCTGGTCTCTCCTTCCTGATGTCTTGTTCCTTAGCCAGTCATGAATCCTCTCCAGCAATGATTAACTAACTTCTCGGCACAAAGAGAGGGAAGTATTCCAATTGTGAAATACAAATGTTTAGGGAAAGGAAGGAATTTATGTACTATCTATATGCCAGAGAATTTCATCGGTAAAGATTATAATGTATATCTATGGGCAAAGATCAGCTACAAAGTTCCTATATTTTAAATAAGAAAAAATGGGAGGGGCAGGAAACAAGTACAGCCTGATGGGTAGATATGAGAAGTAACTGCAAATAGTTGGAGGAGATCCCCTTCTGGCGCTGTCCCTCCTGACTGACCTCTTGCACCTCCCAAATGAGTGTGCGGGTCTTTCTCATATTCTTAATGCACAGCTTACCTTTCTAGACTGTGGCTGGCTTTGCTCTCCCATGAGCATTTCCAACAGAGGGCCTGAAATCACTTGACCTGTGCTATATAAAGTTAATCTCTTTAATCTTATTGTCAGTTGTCCTTTTCTGAGTCTTTCTAACTTTTCTTGAGAGCATCATCATTACCTGCCAGGGCCACCTTTGCTCCTGGCTCTGCAAGGGTTTTATGTAATCGATCATTGCTTTCATGATGTGCAGTTTGTCTATATCCTTCGTATTCCTTTTCTACCACTGTATCCTATTCCAGGATTCTCCCTTCAAGTTAGGATGCTCTCTCTGATGTGTGAGAGGCTGTGGTTCTGATGGCCCAGAGAGGCACAGCACCTTGGGTATGTCTTGCACCTCTTAGTTCTTGTTCTACCCACTTCTCTCAAAGCTCTCATTCCTGGAATAACCAAGTCACCATGCCACAATGAACCAATTTCTAAAATTTTGACTGATTATATTCTTACTGGCGATTCCTTAGCTCAGACTCCTATGCATTGACCTATATTTTGCCATTAAAAGTAGATGTTTTAATTCATAATAGTTTTAAAATTACAGAAAAATCAAAATATGTACTACAGAGTACTTGGTATAACATGTGCCCCTTTGAGTTCTCTGATGGACAGTAATCTGGGATTTTAAACTGAGTAATACTTTCCTTCATAAATTTCTTGTCAGGATATTTTATCACAGCAATAGAAATGGAAATAGAATAGCTACCAACACACATATTCTCTATGGCAGTATAAATATAGTCAAGGTTTTATTAGGCTCAAGTTTGTATAACTATTTGCAATGTTTAAATTTTCACCTCATATCTTCTTGTAAAACTTCAGGATGGCTTGCCTGCCCTACTGTAGGATGTGCTGTTTTCAATGATGCAGTGCCTACCTTCCCCAACCCTCTCCCATTTCTATCTCCCCCTCCTCTTTTGCCTCTTTGTTCATACCCATCTGCTCATCCTCAGTTTTTTCATCCTGCTACTACAATATTGCTTACTTTGAATATATTGTATATCATAAATAAGCAAACGCTACATGTCTAGCACCTTGTGCATGTATCACAGTTAACTTACTCCTGTCAGCAGGTCTGTGAAGTAGAATTAATTACAGACAATAAAACTAACATGCAGAGAGGTTAATAAGTTACAGAATGTCAGAAAGAAATGGATTTTGAGCTTAATTCTGGTCATTTTACATTAACCTTTGTGGCCTGAAATTTGGTTCCCTCTGCATATACCTCTCTGAATGGCATGCAAGAAATTCTATTCCTAGTTTTGTGTCAAAAAAGCATCTCTGTGCTTTTCATTAGTGTTTTGCAAGATCACCTGTTACTATTTATATCCTTTGTCCAGAAAGGTTGCTATCATAACTCGTCACACTAAGAGCTAGCATATCTGTGTCTTGAACCAGGGCCTTCTAAGACAAATCCTGACTTGTCAACACATCACTATCATGCTTTCCTATTATGGAAAAAATAAGGCATCCTGCAGGTGTGTTCTGAAAAGGCCAGGTTCTTCCAATGGCACTCCATGTTGTCTTAGAGAAAGACAGTCACATTGGTTATGTTTAGGATCTGAGTGTAAAAGTCAAACCAGAAAATTATTGCTTTCACTGTTTCTCTGGAAATCTTAATTTTTGCTTTACACTATTCACACTGCCATCTGGTTCTGTTCTGTCTCTCCAGAGAAAGGACAGTCTTCAAAGCTATCAATGTCTCCATTGTTTTCCTAGGTTCTAAGATGCCTGAAATGCTGCCCCGTCCACACTTTCCTGTGGGTGAATTTCAGTGCACACACTCCCGCTGGCTGCCCATGGTTTACACTTGACTCCAGCAGCAGTCTCTGGCTTTTAGAAATTGGTGTCCTGATGTCTGTGTCAGGCATCACTCTCATCCTCTTATTTGAACACGGCCCTCTAAGAAGCAGGTGAATCCTTCCTGAACTTCAGAACTCTTATCTCTGCAAGGGATAAATAATATGAGTACATACCTCACAGGCTTGTTGTGAAGATACAGGTGATAATTCAGAGAAGTATTTAGAAATATAACCAATAAATCAAAAATTCAGCAGACTGATCATTATTACTTCTGTATTATTAATACTGTTCCATGATATGCTTGAACTATACTAACTATTCAAAATGGTGTTTTTTCTCTTAGTTTCTTAGTACTCATAAAGAATATGAGTTGAATGAGATGATATACACAATCAAGATGGAAAGAAATATCATGCTGTGCTGTGGGTTTTCTTTGTCCAAAGTCCTTACTTGGGAACACTCATCAGCATATGACAGACAGGTGGTGGCAATGTCTGTTCATAGGCATGTGAATGTGATCTGTGCATCTCTCACTGGTGCTACTTTCTAAGTTGCTGTTCAAGACTTATATATAGCACTATTCTTCCAAAATATTAACCGCAATTATTAATTACAATATCTTGAAGTCTTGGAACTACAATTTACAAATGAAAGAATGCAAAGAGAGGCTGAGCATTGTCCCTGCTTGTGTTCACCAGAATTTCTGCTGATTTATCTAGGTCCTGGCATGACAGAATGATCCTGATGGTACTCTCAGTGTTAACTACTTGAGTATACATTACAAGGGCTAGAAGTGTCTGTCTTTTCATATCCAACCGCACCTCCGGCACCCTCACCCCTCACTCCCACAAATTAATAAATTCAGTAAGAAAGCATCCAAGTTCTCCTGTCCCTCTGAGCTTTTCTCCTCTCTCCCCTTAAACCTGATCCTATTCCCTTTTCACCGCCCTTCCCCTTTTTCATCTAGGAACCTCCCCTTCAAATTGGGATTGAAGCATTCTGACTTGAGCCTTCCTTCTTGTGTAACTTCTTAGGTTCTATGGGCTGTATCACAGGTATTCTCTACCTTATGTATAGGTGACTACATACCGTGCATATCCTTTTGTGTCTGAGTTACCTACTCAGGATGATATTTTCTAGTTCCATCCATTTGCCTGCAAAATTTCTGTTGTCCTCATTTCAATAGCTGAATAGTATTCCATTGTATAATGAACCAGATTTTCCGTATCCATCCATTGGTTGAGAGACATCTTAGTTGATTCCAGTTTCCGGTTATTATGAATGAGGCTGCTATGAACATAGTGGAGCAAGTGTCCTTGTAGTATAATATGGTATATTATATTTTGGGTATATGCTAAGGAGAAGTCCTTGTGGTATGGTGGAGCATATTTTTGGTATATACTTAGCATCAGTATAGCTGAGTTTTCATGTAGAACTATTTCCAGTTTTTTAAGGAACTGCCAGATTGATTTCCAGAGTGGTTATACCAGTTTGCAATCCCACCAGCAAAGGAGTTTTCCCCTTTCTTCACATCCTTCTGAACATGTGCTGTGGTTTGAATTTTTGATCTTAGCCATTTTGATTTGTGTAAAGTGGAAACTCAGGATCATTTTAATTTGCTTTTTTCTGATGACTAAGAACTTTGAGCATTTCTTTAAGAGCCTAGCATGGCTGTCCTTTGAGAGGTTCTACCATCAGCTGACTGAGACAGAAATAGATACAGCCAAGCATTGGATTGAAGTTGGGGACCCCTATGAAAGAATTAGGGCAAGGACTGAAGGATCAGAAGGGGATGGCAACCCCAAAGGAAGACCAACAGTGTTAACTAACTTTGAACTCTGGGAGCTCACAGAGACTAAGCCACCAACTAAAGAGCATACACAGGCTGTTTAGAGGATGCTGGCAAATATATAACAGAGGACTACCTTTCCAGGCCTCAGTGGGAGAGGATGCACCTAATTTTGTAAGAAGTGAAGCCCCAGAAAATGGTGATGTTGGGTGTGTGTGTGGAGTGGGGGAGGTTGTACTCTTTCAGAGGTGAAGTAGCAGGGGATGGGATGAAGAACTCTGGGAGGGGCCCTCAGGAGGAGGCAACATTTGGGATATAAATAAGTTAAATCATCAATAAAAAATATTCTTTGCCCTTGGTCTTGTGAAGGCTAGCTGCCCCACATTGGGTAATGCTATGATTATTCGGCAAGAGCAGAGTGGAGGTGAGCACTTTCATAGGATCAGGGTGTTGGAGGGATGGGATAAGGGGGTTTCAGAAGGGAAAGTGGGAAGGCAGATAATATTAGACATGTAAATAAAAGAACCAACAAAATAAATATATATATATATGCTTTGCTTTCTCGACAAACTGTAGTGTAATCTCTACCTTGGCCACAAGAGAGCACATGTATACCACAATTGGCAAGTGTCTCTTGATCAGTATCAATTTGACAAATCCTCATAATATTTTATGACTTGGACTTCTACTTTTTCCTCCACCTCCACTCTAAAACAAAACAAACCAAAACAATAAAGATAAAGTCTCATGTAGCCCAAGCTAGCCTAAAACTCAGTCTGTAGCTTTGAATCCTTGATCTTCTTGACTCAATCTCCGGTTGCTGAGAATACAAACGCATACTTCCAAACCTGGTTTCTGTAGCTCTTGAGACCTCTATCTTAATAACTAAGAATCAAGAATAGGGCCCTTATGCAATAAAAGATCTCCCTCAATGTTTGACAGACCTCAAGAAGTTGGAGAAGTATTTCACAAACACCATGCTTGCCAGGGGCCGCTGCATCTCCCTAGCACTGTGCCTTGGTCATTGAAACCACAGTTAGTGCAAACATTTAGGAATAGGAAATGATTTCTAGCCAAGACACTAATACCAGTCCTGTACTCTGGGAAAGTGCAGTCTGAACTCCAAGGGTCACTGAGTGTGGTCATGGTTCCTGGTCTTTGAGGTTTTTAGTTTTTTTTTTTGTTTTAGTTCTTTTTTTTTTTTTTTTCTGGATATTACTTTTCTGTCAGAATCGCTAGCCATACTTTTCTCTCATTCTATGGACTACCTAACTTGCTCTATGTATGCTTCCTGTACTATGAAGAAGGTTTCAAATTTCACAGAATAAGCTCAGTTACCATAGTTTCTGAAGGACTAGAGTCATTTTAAGAAAGTTTTTACCTAAATATGAGGGCAATATGGCTGCAACATCTCTCACCCCATGGATCACCAGAGTTGATTTGACTGATCTAGCTGCCTAGGCAGGTGTCCGCTTTCTCCCTGACCACTCCAGGTGCATCCTCTCTGTAGCTGAATGTTCCATTGAAGAGTATCTTCCCAGAATAGAGGGGGGGCAGTCTTTGTTTGAGCGTATACAAGTAGCATACATTCAAAGAGCTCTCCAGAGAGTCCTCACTCTCCTAGGTCTAACAAGTTTTCCTTTTCCTTTAAAAATTTTATACTTTCAGGTCATACATGAAAGTTTTTCATCCATTTTGAACTAATAGCAGTGGTAAGAGCTTAGGTAAAATGTGACCAAGGGTCTTACTGTTATTTCCAAGGGAAATACTAAGCCATATAGATTAAATGAGTTAAAAATGGACTAATTTAACAGTGTCCATATGTCATTGGGCTCTGGAACTACTGAGATGTCTTTACTTGGTTAGTACACAGACATACACAGACACACAGAGACACAGACAGAGGAGGGAGGGAGAGGGAGGAGAGGGAGAAAGCAAAAGAGAGAGAGGGGGAGAGAAAGAGAAAGGTTTTTAAATCAAACAAGCCCATGGCAGCCGTAATAGAAATACCAGAGGTTTACTGTGCCAAGAGATATGACAAGGCTTATGGGAGGTGACTTTGGTGGGTTAACATAGCCACATCATGTACTAATATGTATGTTAAAATGTCTGAGAAAAAGAAACTGTATATAGCAAAGAAAGCAGCATTGTCTTTGCACAGCAGTGAGCTGTAGTCTTTTCATTTAGTCGATCAAGTAGCTGAAATCAATGACAGTGCAATACTCAAGTATGTATAGAAATTAATAACAGATAACTTATGAATTAATTTTAATTTGTCATACATATTACTTTACATAATTTATCAGACCTTTAAAGCTATACCATACCTTCAGATGGATGCAAGATTGAACTGAAATATTAAGGGACTGACAGCACACTTTGTCTTCTTAGCATTTTTTTTTTGATGTTGGAAATTGTAAAATATGATTAGTGGATTCTGACCTTATTCCAGGAACCAAATGGACTCTGTTCCTGTTTCTCCTACTGAAGGTTTTCTTGTACACTTCCTTGTATTCAATCATCAGCCAATGCCCCCAGTGAACTCCAGTAAATGTTTAAAACATGTGGTCATTCTGGTGCCCCACGCTGAGCCCTGGTCCCAGGAGGGCAGCCTTGGAAGTAGATTGTTTCTCAGATTGTAGATTAATAGGGATGATGCTAAGATGACACAGACATAGACATAGAGGATAACAGATAAACACATGCTCAATTTTCCCTGGATTACTAGAGGGCATTAGGAAAAGTTACAGAAATCTGGTGATTTGACTTTAGTCAATATGTGAATACTGCTCAGTGGATAATTTTAAGAGAAACATGGCAGTGCCAGTCAGCTAAATCTTAGAAGTTCAACAAGTAATGCAACTCTCTAAACTTTAAATAAACAGAAAATAAACTATAGGAAAACATTATCTAAATCTCAAGAGAAAGCCTTCACTTCTGCTTAATGTTCTTCCAGGAGGAAATCCTTTGCCATTTGTCATCATTTCTATGCTAGGGCTTGGGAAAGAACTACTTGAGACTACTTCTGTGAGTGGCTTTGTTTCTCATGAGAATGTGATGAAAAGTAGAAAACCTTCTAGAGTGTTTAGTTAGGAAGCACACCCTCCGTGCTCTTCTTTGCTGAGGTAAGTCAACAGGCAGTGGTGGAAATTCAGGTCTTTAGTGCATATATTAGTACCTGGAGGAAAGGCAGTTGTCCAGCGACAGAAAGCAGGACTATTGACACTGTGATTTTGTTGGGTTTTCTGACTGCATCCCAAAGTCCAAGAAAACATCACAGGCATCAGCTATGAAGCTGGTACCCATCTTTCTGGTGGTGATCTTCGGTATTTGTGGTTATTCTGGTAAGTCACTATCTGGAATATTGATAGCTCTCTCTTTTTCTGTTTCTATTGTAAGAACACAACTAAAACTGGCATACTGTCAATAGAGTATGGTAAAAGGAGTCTCAGAGTCACAGAAAACTATAACTGTTTGAAGATAGTGGCGTTCCTCCATCAACCAAGCTGTAACTCAAAAAAGTACTATTCCTAATACACAGAAAATTAGTTAGGTTGCTAGATTGATTCTCCTGAAGTAGGTACATTTATCAGCTATAAAGACGGTTTTAAATGAGCTTATAGTGGGGCAGTGGATGAGCTTTCTACAGAAATTGCTGTGCTGCACTCTCCTGTGAGGTATACAGGCATGGTTCAATGACTGTACTGGAGAGTGAAGTACCTAATTTCCAAATAAGGTACAGAACATGGGTCTTTAGAAGTCCTTTGAGAGAGAGTCACTGTAACTATCAGGATGAGATGTTTGGGTCTTTTAGAAAAATTCTTGATAGTAGCCATTGCTCACCAAGGGTAAAAGGTTTGGAGACTCTTCTCTAGAGAGATAGAGAAACTCTAGAAACTTGTAGAAGTGTTTAATGTGAACATCATGAAGATTAATCATGAGATTTTAAATGCTACCTGCACGTAGAATCCTGACAAAAGATGGTTGGTTTTACTAGATTTTCTATGTTGAGAAATTTGGCCATATTTGAATATTTCTTTGTCCTTTAGTGTGCAAGGAACATTTTTTTCAGACAAAGATGGCAGCAGAAAGGAGCACGGATCAAAATAACTAGCCGTCTATGAAGAGAATGTTTGAAGAGAAATTAGGTTACAGAAGATGGAGACAGGCAAGGCACAGGCTCCAGGTTCATACTTTGAATCAGGAATCAGGAAACAAAAAGTTTTTCAGAGAAATAATGAACCTCAGAAAAATCTTAGCTACTAAGATACAATTTACTAGCTGAATGCTCACATGCACATATATATTTAAATATCTGCACAGGTTTTTCCAAATCTACATTACACATATTTTTCTATTCTGCTTATCTTCTATGCAAAATAATTTCCCTCCTTTTTAGCTGGAAAATTTTTAAAAATTATTTTAATTTGTAATTATTAACTTGTACAAATTGATAGGCTTCACTGTGATATATGTGTACATTCATAGACCCTGAGCTAACCATGTGAAGCCTCCCTTCTTTCTACACCTGCCTTTTATATGTACCTTGTTCAGCCTCTATACATATCTAATGATTTATTCCTGTCCTTCATCCTCCCTGACCTTTTCTATCCCTAGTTTGACCATTATTCCTTAAATCAAAATATAAAGTACAATTTCCCCATGCAAAACCTTGATAACTCCCTACTGTTCTCAGGAAAAAGTTCTGTAATTATGAGTATGGCATTGAAGGCTTTCAAATATCTTAGTTGACTGATTTTTTTTCTGCATTGCCTGATTACTGAGTTATTGACCACACCCACTGAAATTCTGCACTATGCCCCACTCTCTGGACAGATGACAAGCCATTCATTATCGATTTACATTCATATTATACCACATTGATTTATATTTAATTGTCTTCACTCTTCTTAATCAAGAACTGTTCCTATTCTAACTGGTGACAATTATGGGGTAACACTGAACTGAACTGATTTCATGTACTAGATCTAATCTAGTTCACCATGCTTGGCCTTGACTGGAGAAGTTTCATGACATGTGTCCTTTGACTAAAGAACTGTGGACAACTTATATACAAAATACTGTCTTATTCAATCCACCATTAGTATCTACTGAATGAGTTTCCAATAGTTTCCCTTAGTGAATACACAATCAGTTCTGAACATCAGGCACAGCAGCAAACATCAACTCCTTATTCTTATGTAGCTTCCATTCCAGAGAAAGGATCAAGCTGGTAAAATAACACATACATAATATTATAGGTATCAATAAGAAAAATATGAGAGAAGAGCAACAGAAGATTCTGTTTAAATATACTGGCTGATACAAGCTTCTCTAAGGGGCAACATTTAATAAGGAACCAGACCACAAGAGGATAAAAAGGCTGTAGCTGGCTGGAGGAAGCTCTAGGGTGGTGGACTGCCACATGTCATGTCCCAAAGCTATCAATATGCATGGGAAATCTAAAGGAGTGCATGTAGATTGGAGATGTTGATGGGCAAAGAGGGAGGGGATGGAGTCTTCGACAGTGATTGATGTACCATGTTTCACTCTTTGCTCCCTTTTGCTCTGCAGCCACTGCCTTTCTGATCAACAGTGTCCCTCTTCCTGTTGACAAAGTGTTACCTTTACCTTTGGACAACCTTATTCCCTTATTCGATCCCCTGAAGATGCTTCTGAAAACCCTGGGCATTTCTGTAGAACATCTGGTGGAAGGGCTGAAAAAATGTGTGGATGAGCTGGGGCCAGAGGCTTCAGAGGCTGTGAAGAAGCTTCTGGTAATTGTAATTTGTTCTTATTTCCATGGGAGAAACCTTTGCTACGTGAATGACTTCCCATCACTTATAAGTGTATTATTTCTTCTTCATTGGTTATACTCAGGATACGTGCATATCCCAGGTACTCCAAAAAGCAAAACATCTGCATTTACAGAAAGAATGTTTGGACAATCTAAGCTGTGACTTCAGATAATTGCACAGCTCTGAGATCCTTGATAAGACCCACTGAGTCTTTCCTTCAACATCAGCACAATGTTGTCAAATAGAAGATTGAAAGTGACTATTTTTGAAACATACTAATTATAGGCAAGAAGGCTTATCATATTTATCTTTGTGTTTCTATTTTCCAGGAGGCTCTTTCACACCTGGTATAACATCTGCATAAAGAGATTTAAGGAGGGAGTGAAAAGAGAAGGATGTGCACGCTCTGACTGGCTGGATCTTTCTATCATTTGTAGACTGAATGTCATAGAGTTTAGGGAATCTAGAAAAGTATGAATAAAGCAATGAAAATATCTGTGGCTCAGCCTGTATTCATTCAAGAATATAACTAGACAAATTTCCTCTTGTGTCACTATAATTGAACAAATAGTCTAACATACAAAATAGGATATACTAATTCCTTTCTCTCTCTGTAAGACAGTTTTGTTCATTACCTACCATTCTTTATGTACTTATGTTTCCAGATTCCTCATCTTATTCTACCATTAAAAAAATCTTATTTTCTTGGCTGATGATTTACTATTGCAAGTACCATCCCTGAACAGCTGGAATAAGAAATCAGTCTGCACAAAATAGTAATTCTATTCCTTCATGACCTCTTCTTTAGTGCCTGCTTCCAAATTCATGTTTGATTTCCTGTCCTAACTACCATTTATAATATACTATAAGATATAAGAATAAATCAAGTATTTCCTCTAAAAAAAAAAAATGGAAAAATGTAAGTAACCTTCAACAAGACAAAGACCATGCTAATATCATTGCAACCCCAAGATTGAAATTTCTATTAAATCTGTAGTTACATTAAGACCATTCAATAGCTTTAAAATGCTTTTAATACATAATCTTCAGGCAAATCACTTATAAATTATTTATTTCTTATTCCAATTCTAGCATCTGCAACAATAGTGGCCAGACTGGAATCCCAGTGGATCAATAGGGACACTAACTAGCCTACCCACAAGACTTTCAACCCCTCACATTTATCTTATGTATAAGAAATGCAGGCACAGGGATAGAGCAGAGACTGAGAGAATGGCCAACCAATAAGCTTCTCCACTTGAGATCCATCTCATGTTCAAGTACCAATCCCTGACACTATTAATGATATTCTATTATGCTTCTAGCATGGCTGTCCTTTGAGAAACCCCACCAATCAACTGACTCAGATAGAGCCAGAGACCCACAGCCAAATACTGGTTGGAACTTAGATCCCCCGGTGCTCTCAGAGACTGAACCATCAACCAAAGAACATACATGGACTGGCCTGGGATTCCTGCCTGTCCAGTCTCCCCAGGCTCCATATCCCCAATGCTGTGAGTCACAGCTAAGGACCTCCATTGATTCTAGGATGCCTCCCCTATTTCATGTCTCTGTCTCTTCCTGGAGATGTTCCCTAACTCCCCCCACCCCTGTGTGTTGTATGTTTCCATTCATTCTCATAGCCATCCATCCATCCCTCCTGCCCCTCCCCACACCTGACCTAGAACCCCAATCCACCCTTCCTGAGCATCTCTCCCAACCAGATCCCTCCCTCCATCTGCCTTTCACTTCCATTCCATTCCCCCTTCCAAATGAAACTCAAGCATCCTTCCTTGTGCCCTTCTTCCTGGCCAGCCTCCTTGGGTGTGTGAAGTATAGCATGGGCACCATGCATTTTATGGCTAATATCCACTTTAAACTGAAAATATACCATGTGTACATGTTCTTTGGGGACTGGGCTACCTCACTCAGGATGATATTATCAAAATCCATCCATTTGTCTGCAAAATTCATGATGTCTTTGTTTTTTATAGCTGAATAGTATTTCCATTTTTCAGTAACACATTTTCTTCATCAATTCATCAGATGAGAGACAACTAGGTTGTTTCCAGTTTCTGGCTATTATGAATAGAGCTACTATGAATATAGCTGATCAAGTGTCCCTGTGGTATTGTGTGGCATATTTTGGGTATATGCTCAGAAGTGGTATGGCTGGGTCTTGAGGTAGAGCTATTCCCAGTTTTCTGAGAAATTGCCAAACTGATATCCAAAGTAGTTTTACAAGTTTGCACTCCCAACAGAGTGGAGGAGTTTTCCCCTTGCTCCACATCCTTGCCAGCATGTACTATCACTTGAGTTTGTATCTTAGTCATTTTGATTTGTATCAGGTGAAATCTCAGGGTTGTTTTGATTTGCATTTCCCTCATGGTTAAGGATGTTGAACATTCCTTTAAGTGCTTCTTGGCCTTTCAAAATTCCTCTGTTGAGAATTTTCGGCTTAGCTTTGTTGGATCTTTGTGTGGTCTAGATATCAGGGTGACTGTGACTTCAGAGAATGAGTTTGACAATGTTCCTTCTGGTTTCATTTTATGGAATAGCAGCATTACTATTAGCTCTTTTTTTTTTTTTTTTTTGATAGTCTGACAGAATTCTGCACTAAAACCATATGCCCTTGGACTCCTTTTGGTTAGGAGAATTTTAATGACTGTTTCTAAATCATTAGGAGTTACAGGGCTCTTTAAATAGTTTATCTAATCTTGATTTAAATTTCATAAGTGATACCTGTCTAAAAAATTGTTCATTTCCTTGAAATATTTCAATTTTGTGGAATACAGGCTTTTGAAATAAGACTTAATGATTTCTTCAGTGTCTGTTGTTATGTCTCCCTTTTCAATTCTGACTTTGTTTATTTGTATACTGTCTCTCTGTCTTTTGCTTAGTTTAGCTAAGGGTTAGTCTATCTTGCTGATTTTCTCAAAGGACCAACTCTTGGTTTCATTGATTCTTTGTATTGTTTTCTTTGTTTCTAACTAATTGATTTCAGCCCTGATGTTGATTATTTTCTGCTTTCTACTCCTATTTGGTGTGCTTGTTTTTTTTTTTTTTTTTTTTTTTTTTTACTTCTAGAGCATTCAGGTATACTTTTTAAATTGATGTTTTATAAAATACTAAGTACAAAGAACGCTTTAAAGGCATTCTTTAAAAGCCTGTTCACTACACAGATATAGACACTCCTTTGTTTAATGTACTTATGTCAAAGTTCATTCTTTGCAATGCCCATAACTAGGAGTATAACCGAATTAAGTGTAAACTTATCTACTGAATAGCTAAAAATGACAATTATTGGTAATTTGTTGCTTAGTGTATGTATTTTATTCAATAAATAGTCATTAAATATTGATTGCAGTATTTTAATTGATATTAAAATACAGTGACAAGTGAAACCAATATTCCCCATTCATCTAGAGATCTTATGGAGGCCAGAGTCGTCAAATAAATGCTCTAGAAAGTAGTTGATGGAGTGAATATCCTCATAATGCAGAGAACTTGGATTCTTCAAAGAAATGAGCTATAATCTGTGCTGCCTAAAGTTGTTTGAGAAGATTCAGGGAATATAAATTGAGACTGTACAAGTAGAAGAGTAGAAGCCAAGAGTTAAGTATCAGAATCATGGCCAATTCTTCCTCTAACCACCCAGGAAAGCTTTGAATAGTTTTGTTTCCCGTGTCCTCCATCTCCCAGAATGGCATCACCACTCATACTGAGACATTAGTCAGCCACCTACTATTCTTTATTGATACTGCCCTCTTCTGACAGATACTAACTGACTCATGGTCACATCTGTGTAGGGTCAGTTCTAGTTTCTTGTCTTCTCCCACATCACTCCTCTGCACTGACAATAGTTTGCCTCAGTGTGTCTACATCTTACAAGTGCTCCTAAACCAGCCTTTCAATTTCATCTGGCCTCTACATCAAGCAAGTGAAATTTTAAAATGTAAGCCAGTATTTGCATTAATAATTTTAATGCTTAAACATTTTTATTTAGATTTGGGAAGCATTATTTTTTTTTTAGGATAACATATGAGATACTGTAAGATTACTTTTCTCCTTGACTTCATTGATTCTTGTTCACAGCTTGGTTATTTTTGTCTTTCGTCTGTGGACAAGCATAGCACTATTGGAACTATCACTCACTCAACTTTAAATTCCTCTTTTTCTGTCTTCTTTTTCTTTTTGAGATTTTGTCACATTTAATCATTTTGCCATGTTGTTTCTTTTTCCTCCACATGTCAACACAAGTATTACTTCTTTAAAAACCTCCATGATCACTTGTAATGGCAAGATACAATTATAATAGATTATAAGAGAAACAATGGCTTTCCTTTCTAAACAAGTCTTTCTAAACAGAATTAAGCATTCATGAATGATTGATTGTAATAGTCTCTCACTTTGGGGAAGTTCAAAGAGATTAGAGTTTGCCATCTGCCAGTGTCCATGGAGTGTGATAATACCCACCATGGAATTTATGACTGCATGAGTAACATATAGAAGTCTTAGAATGACTCACATTTTAGATATTCTCCAAAACAATTTATTTGAAGAATTATAGGAGATGAATTGGTCTCAATTTTGTTTCTAGTGATTTATTTTAGTTTAATTCATTTTCAACCCATGTTTCCAAGTAAATTGTATTGACAATAGGAAAAGCCAGATGTATGTCTGCCTTCTAACTTTATCTGAATGTGGAGGTGGGTTAACAATAGACTTGGATTTCCCAAGTTAGCCCAGGAACCATACAAACCAACTAATTCCAACATGCTGTCAAGTGTTATCTTAGTGCCTGAGACAGAATTGCATGTACAGTACTTTAAAAATCAATCTTTGGGCTCTAGAAAGTACACATTAGTCTATTGTGAAAGCAAATAGATTACAAACAGCAAGAGAAAATTTTAGGTACAATGAACATGCTCAGTATCTTATTAGATGACAATTTGGGGGTACACATCTATCAAAATTCCTCAGATGAATACTTAAAATTTGCAGATATAATGCATTAGCCATGATTCAATAAACTATAAAATTTCTTATACACTTTGAAATACACATCTACTCTACCTTTTAACAGTAGTGTCAATTCTAATCAATAAAATAATTACTATACTTCCAAGTCTTTCACAGAATATTCATTATCATTTGAAAATGATAGCATACCATTATTTCCTGGTACTTTACCCAGGAAGCATTACCAATGTCATTCATGAAAATCTCATAAGAGACAGTCAGAGTCACATTGAAAATGGTGCTGTAATGAAATCTGCGTCTTTTAAGGTAGTAGATGTAGACCCTTATTAATATGCATGTGTGACAAATGGAAGATGTTATTTACAAACTGGCATTCTGACTGATACACAACCCTCAGAAAGTTGCCACAGTTACCTTTTTTGGAATTACCATTCCTTTTTCTCCTTTACTGTCTATCAGGTCATTACTCCAATACTGCTGCCTTTGAGAAGTTGTCCCACATCTTTCTACAGAGCACAAGAGATGCTGTTCCATATTTCACATTGCCATGACTGTCCTCATGGTTATGCTTTTCTGTATGTGACTCCTTGCTTAGTCACTCACCCTTTGTGTGGAGACTCTGAGCCACTTGAAAGCAACGTTGGACTTGATGTAATGATCACTTTGAACTCATAATGCATTCCCTTTAAGTTAACTTTCCATGGTTTCTATTTTTTCCTTAATGGTGGGTACAAGAAACATATACTACTAGAGTCTGCTTTTACTGCTCACAACTTGGCAACGAACTTTGAACAAAAGAGTTATGGTTACTGCCTCATTGGAGTACATTTCTATTTTTTTAAAAATATTTTTAATATTTATTCTATTTATTTTCTCTTTAAAAAATTATTTCCAACTATATATGTACGGGAGGATGGCGTTGTTGGGCATAGGTGGAGGGGAGATCCTTGGTACCAAGAAGACTGGACGCCTAGTGTAGGAAAATTCGTGGGTGTGGAGGTAGGAATGGGCACGTGGGTGGGGGCACATCCTCATAGAAGCACTAGGAGGGGGGGATGGGATAGGGAGTTCCTAGGTAGTGGGGGGGAGAAATGGGATCATATCTGAAATGTAAATAAAATATCCAATAAAAATATTTAAAAATATTTCTTTGGCTGGGTCCTGTTGGTGAACAGCTTTAACCCCAGCACTTGCAAAACAGAAGCAGGAATATCTCTTATGGGTATGAGGCCAGCCTGGTGTACACCACACTAGGTGTACAGAGTGAGTTCCAGGACAGCCAGGACTACACAGAGAAACCCTAGCTAGGAAAACAAACAACAAAGGGATAAAAGTTATTTCTTTAATTTTTTTAGATTATATTGGATTTACATCATTTCCCCCTTCCCTTTCCTGCATCAAAACCATTTCATATACACATCCTTGCTTTCTTGTAGATTAGTGGCCTCTTTTTTCATTATTTGTTATAGGCATGCATGTATGTGTATATATATATGTGTATTTATTAAATATGTAAGTACAACATTCTAATGAATAAATGAAATAAATCAAGTTTGAAGATCATGTTAAGAGATGAACTTGATGAACTGAAATGAGACATCCCAAATGGCATAGGAAATACTATCCAGCAGATGTGATGTTAAACACTGGAACCTATGATGAGATTTCTAAGAAGCTAATCTTGGAGAAAGGAGTTCATGAAATGAAGGCAAAGCCACATGGCACTACTGTATGGCAATATGTTAAAGAAGAGTGACAGCAAAGGACTTTGAAGTGTGAATTAACATTCTAGAAATAAATGCTTGAAAGTTCCTTCCATGTACCTGGAGAAAAGGAGCAAAGGAATGAGATATAGGAGAATTGATGGAAAGTGGGCAGCTCGGGCAGGATTAACCACTGTGAGGTAACTGAAACATAACTTTTTCCCAGAAAAAAAAAAGATAGGGAGTGGTGGAATGAATTGATAGAATTTGAATTCTATTTAAATAGAAACTTTCCTTCCACCTAGCACTTCCATGAAGGGCATAATGGTGACTCCACAAGCTGTGGAGTTAAGGCAGGAATTTGTGAGGTCAGAGTAACAGTGCTGTGAATTATGTCTACAGGATGTTGCAGATGCTGTGTTTACAGTAACATGTGCCTATTTGTTTGGTGGTCACCCAGTTTCTCTCCTTGTCCTTGCTCTCCTGTACTTGATCCCTGTTGAACATGAGGAGCCCCACTATCTCTCTTTAATCTCACAGTGTTATGAAGTTTTAGTGAGACCATGTGCTCAAAATATGAAAACAAAATCATACGAAAGGAAGGTTTGTTTTTCAAAAAAATGTATCCACTGCCTGAATATATGGGTCTTATTGAAAGTTGGAGAAAGACAACAGCAGAGGTTGAGAAGAGAAAATGTTCTATGAAGAACTGAGAATTGCTCGAGTTCTTGAACAGCAACTATGTAGCCCCCCTCCAAATCCAGTGTTGACATTGTACTTGATCCTATCCATCCATAAAGACTCAGTTCAGAATGGATGACAGTAGTGTGTTGTTTACATGGGTATTACATTGATTTGTTGTAGTAAAATTACTGCCCAGGTAGAAATAAGTGAATTAAAGTCTAAAAGAGGCTAAGGATATACTTTAGTGGTTAAGAGTGCTTGGTGTGCAAGTTGAGTTTAGAACCCAGTAACTAAGTAACAAGCTATATACTATATACTATAAGTACTATGTTCTTGTCCAGACCTGTAAACTCAGCATTGTGAAGGGTGGAGGCAAGAGCCTTACTTGGACTGCTAACCAGGCAACACACTCAAGTTCCATGTTCTAGGAGACAGCTCATCTCAAAGAATTAAGGCAGACAGATAAAAATAGAGAAGGCTTATGGATGCTTTCCTCTGGTCTTCACATGATCAGTTGCTTCGGGTATCACATAGGTTCATATGCCCACCCCACTACACACACACACACACAAACACACACACACACACACATACACACACACACAAACACAGAGAGAAAATAGAGGTTACAACTCTGTGGAAAAACACCTGCCCACATGTGAAATTCTCTAGGTTCCATGTATGCCACAGTACTGTAAACAAATACTGCTAACCCCTTCCACACAAAAACTCTGAAAAGAGATTTTAGAATCACAGTTGTTAGAGAAAAGCATTCTAGTAGTCAGATGATGAGTTTAATAGATATTTAGGTAAGTTGGTTAAGAAGGATATGATAGTTGAAACTGACATCATTCATCGAAATGCAAAGGGTAGACTATTCCAATTCACCATAAAATGCAACATTCATTCTCATTTCATTTTTTTTTACCATTAGGTTAAAAATTCCATCCACCAATATCAGTAAAAGCTCTTTGTGCTGTATGCAAACCTATCACAGATTAATAAAAAAAGCAAGAGAGACAAGCAAGAGTTATTGGTGGCACTCAGGGTGAGATTGGAAATAGTGGTGTTTGAAAAAGGCAGGACTGAGGAGCAAGTCTGGGGAACTGAATAGAGGAAACAGAATCTGTTGGTATTCTAGACCCCAGTGCTGTCATGCTCTTCTTGTTCCAAGACACAGCTTCACGGAGCTTTAGAAATTAAGAACTTAGATTTTGGAGTAAGAATTAAGTCCTCTTTCTACTACATACTGCCATTTTAATTTTAAATGTGTTATTTTAATTTTTAGAGTCTGTTAACATGTATGTATTGCATACAAGAAGAAGTCTTGACGTAGCTTTTGCACATATGTATATGTAATATGTACTCTCATTTCCCCTCATTAGAAAATGAAACAGCATGGAAAATTCCTAGGAACAGCAAAAATCTCTATGAAGCCAGGTGTGCAATTCTAAAACTCAAAGAGGATACTTATTTTCCGACTTTTTCCTTCAGAAAGAGGAATGCAAAGTCAAAGAGCTCAAATGAATTATATTTGTCTGAAACTGGGGCTCAATTCCCAGTGACTTGCTGGGAGCTGCCTTGAGGTCTTTGGCTCTGGACGACTTGTGAAACAAAACTGGATGTTCAGGATCTAGTTGTCCTTGCTTTGTGTGGCTGCCAAACGGGTGTGCCCTTCAAAACACAAATAGAGAGAACAATTGACATTTTGACTTAGCAAATAGATGGAAGACTTTCTACATTTTTGTTAAAAGGTTAAGGCTTCTGTACTCTGAAGGAGAGAATCTGCAATAAAATCAACTGCCGTACAGGTTTCAGTTAAAGAAACAACCAACCAAAATTGGTTTCCCATCTTTATCCTATAATAATATTGGGAATACATTAAAGATAAAAATTAAAAATCAAGATACTGAAGCAAAGACACAGTAACAAGAGTGAGCATGGAATGCATGAAGAACAAGCGTAAGGATGATTAAGAGACATCACTTTCACTATGACCTGGATATTTGGCAGAAGGGAGAGACAGAGCAGTCACATCAGTCTCGTCTCATGATTGGAGGAGAACAAGTTGACTAGGGGAGATGCAATAGTGTGCCCAAATTTGATTCCAATCATCAGTTGCACCAGAACATTCTATTTAATTTACTTATTTTTAGGTAGGACATAGTAAATCTAAGCACAAGATTTGTGTGTCCAAATAGATGTTTTCTTAATCCAAGTAATGTGCATAGAAATTAAAATTAATAAAGGAACTTCTCATCTACTATCTCTTCTGAAGATCTTAATTATCTAATGAGGTTTATCAGGCTTTTCTTTTTTGAGAAATGAAAGTATATAGAAAAATGTGTCAAATGACTTAAGACCAAAAAAAAAAAAAAAAGGAGAGAACATATTGAATCCAGTTGGTTTCAAGTACTGGAGGGCAACAACAGTTAAAGTTTTTGGATAGCCTATGCCTGTTGAAAGTCACATCAGTGTTGGGGAGCTGAGGCTGAGCGGGAGGGGATCTTAGGTGTTCAGTTACTGGAGCATCACTATTTTTCTGATCTCCATAGCACCCTTTTCTTTTTATATTGTGTGTTGACTTAGTACTGTTTACTTTCATTGTAAAGCCATCATCATGCTCATCACCCCTCCTCCAGGGGCTCCTTGTTGCCCTTTCCCAAGGCATTCCCCAGGCCCTCCCGTAAGTACCCATCATTTATCTACATGTTCTCAAGGTACACTAAGCTCAGTGATAGCCCAGATGATGAGCTTCTCAATGACAACAGTACTAGTGAACGCTTGACTGGCATAGATTAACAATAAATTAAAGGAGTGTGCAAAAACAGTAATAAATGGTAAGAAATGCTGTTAAACACATTGCTAAGAGAAACATAGGATGTCTATTCATCATCTATCAATAGTCTTTAATTGCATATATTTTTAAAAGCATAATGTTATTACTTAGTTATACACATGTGTAAGTCTCTCTGTGTATGCAAGCATGTGTTCAGGGAGGGTAGAGTCTTGGTTGCCCTGGAGCTGAAGTTAGTCACTTTTGAAAGCTCCTATATGGGAGCTGGAAATCAAGCACAGGTCCTTTGAAAAGCAATAATCATTCATAAATTGCTAATCTATCTCTCTAGTCTCATTAGTCTGTATATCTTAATTTAGGAAATAAGTAGAAGTTTGGACAAATTTTCTGAGCTGGAGAAACAGACATTGCTGTGAATCACTTAATTGTCAAGTGATGACTTGCTTTTGATTAAACAAGACAATTACCATAGAACCAAAACATCTCAACTACCCATTAAGTGCTACCCATTAGTTATCAGGTTGTGGTCATTTAAATAGATGTTCCTTATCAAAATTTATTTATTTATTCATTTATTTATTTATTTATTTACAGCTCCATATTGATCCATACCTCATGGATCATGATAGCATATAGAGTTCATTCAGAAATCTCTCTGTTCACAACATTTTTTACTGTATAGTCAAAAAAGAAATCTAGCCATTATATTCAGGAACCATGACATTTCTCTAGTGTTTCAAATTTGAAACAGAGAAATGAGACTTAAGGAGGCTGGACTCCCTGTTGATCGAGCTAAAGACAGCAAGTATCTATGGTACAGGTTGGACTTGCATTATCACTATCTTTTATTCCTCTTGTTACCTCATCTACTTTATTCCTCCTACACTGAAGCCCAGGTTGGTCCTGCAAGGATTTTGGACATGGGCACAAATGATGTCAGGTCTGGAGTAGCTGCCTGAATGAAGACAAGTATTTGGGCACCAGAAAGGAGAGGAAAGCTTTTTCCGAGGAGAAGATGGAGACATGAACAAACAAGTTGGTGGTTTTTGAAGCTTATCTGGCTTTGGGAGCAAGGCAGGATTATGTGTCTTGGGCATATCTTGATTACAATGCCCAAGTCTTATTTTTATCTTTAAAAGCTCATGAAAGAATAGGCTATGTTCTGGGTTAATGTAATAGTGGCTTTCAGAGCTCACATTGGCCACACCCAAATTATGAAATGGAACTAGCAATAAAAGGAACTTTCTCAGCCTAGATGGCAACAGAGGTTTGGACAGGCCATGATTCTGGAGGTGTACATAAGAGACATCAACTAACCAAGATGGAAGTGTTTTACTTTAGAATGCATCAAGGCTTAATCATTACTGTCATCTGCTTCCTCCTGTGCCATTCTCTTCTCTCTAGTAGTGATATATGCCTTAGATATAGGACATAAAAATTTGGCATGAGGTTCAAGTTCTTGTCTTTTCCTGTTTCCTTATGATTATCACCATATCTACAATGTTCCCAAGTCTTCATTTCATAACTTGTGAAACTTAAGGTAATAATGCTTGTCTTTCACAGAGACTATACATTAGTTATATATCAAGCACTTAAAATGGAGCAGGGACTCAGTTCACAACAGGTACTGGTACTATCTTTTCATCGCTAAAATATTTTGTTTTATATTTCAACATAATTTCTAAGAGCATTGCTGAGTAAAAAGAGTGGGTGCTGTGGGTATTATAATCATAAATGTGACAGAGAATTTAAATTGTTAGCGCTTCCTTCATGTGTTAAGCTCAGTGAATTCTACTCCTAGTCATAGTTATTCCTATGTCTACTGACTAATCGCATGATGGCCTGGTCCTTAGATTTTGTTTTAAGTATGTGCTGCCCTCTTATTTTACAAGTGGACTTGTACAAGCAAGCTAGAGTTTGGATGTGGAATGTTCTCCCAAAAGTCTAGGTGTAAAAATCTTGGTCTCTAGCTTAGTGATATTTGGGATGGCTAAAAAGATTAAAGGGTAGGGTGGCCAGTTGAAATTCTTCACCCTTGAAGGTGTGACTGGAAAGTGATTATAGGATTCTAGTTTGTTCTTCTTTCTCATCATGGACATGAGCTGAGGAGTGTACAGGCCCCTGCTATGATGCAGTGAGGGGATCACCAGCCTCTGCTATGGTGGGCTGCCTCACTATTGGCAAAACAATGACACCAATGCATTGGAGATCAAAACCATGAAAACTGATAATGATTTCTTTTCAAAAATGATTTCTTTTCATATTTTCTAATTATGTCAGATATTTGTCAAAGGGACAGAAACCCAGAAGCAGATTCCTAGGAGAATGTAGCACCGACCAGGCCTCTTCACCCTCACACCACACTTACTTGGTTCCTCCTTTAAGAGTCTACTGAGATGTTGGCACATAAGATGATAACAATATAAGGATTTCAATGTTATTTTAGAAACAAACAGCAATTAGAATAAAGAAAGAACCAAGACCTTACCTGTCTGGTTATATTTACACATTAGTTCCCCAAATCAAAGAATAGAATTATACAAATCCTTGTTTTCTGTGTCTACTATGGTATTTTACTTTTAAAGTTTAAGTTAAATCACCTTAGGAGGTCACTTTTGAAGGTTGCTCTCCAGGGTCACCTTCAAATTCCATAAAACTTCTTGAGAAAGAAAAGAGAGAATAGGAGTTAGGTAGACTTAGGGTTATTTTAGTATGACCACACCTACCACACTGTCTCATTTTTCCTTTACTTTCTTAAATTTGTTTTAATTAAAATGTTTCATTTTATGAATTTTTTGAAATGCAGTCTCACTTGTTCCCTAAGCTAGTGTCATAATTTTGATCCTCCAGACTCAATCTCTCAAGTAGTCTGGGTTACTGGCCTGTGCTGCTGTGCTCAAAACTAAGCCTGCTCATCAGAGCTGAGGCATAATTTTCTTCTCCAGATTTTTCTACATAACAGTGAAGTAAGACCAAAGATTTTAACAATGCTTTATAGTCCTCTGTCAAAATGACTCAAGAATAAACTTTCGCTTATTCCCTTTAAGATGAGAGCTATTGTTTTGTATTGACAATACAAAGTATTATAAATGCCAAGTTGCAAACCAAAACAAAATGAAAAAATAAACAAACCAACAAGAAACCTGGATTTTGTAATTGTAAGAGTCTATAACTGCTTTCTGGAGCTTGTTTCTACATTGGGTTTTAGAAAGTGATTAGGTTTGATGAATAAATAAAAAATTATGAATATCAGACTAAATACTGTTGACAGAGGAAGAAAAAGCTCACACAAAGACATTGAGGGTTCATACAAATATCAACTGTGGTTCAGGCCTAGGTGTCTGGTGGGAGGGATGGTAGATATAACAGAAAGTACAAGGACATCAAGAATGGACCTTTGCCATCAGGCCTAGGCATGCGCTCAGCTGTGTAGGAGTGAAAATTATGAAAGAATTTAGGAACTATAACAAATGAGCAAATTTGTGGAGAGTTTTTGATGATAACGAGCACATTTTCACACACACACATATATAACAAACACAACGTTTTGCGTTTGAATGTATCCGGTTAGAACAATGGGGAAGTCAGTTCCCATTGCTCCAATAAACCTTAAAAGCAAATGGAGAGAGAAACTACGTTTATTCAGTTTCTACAGAGAATATATGTATGTAGTACATGTCATGTACCTTACACACTATTTAGGCATCTGATATATTGGAATAAATAAAGAATATTTTTCACATTGAAAATTCCCTTTGAGTCGAATCTCACTCTGTCCTTCAAGACCCATGATATAGTTCACTTTGAGCACAAACATTTCGCTGTGTCTATTATCACCTACTCTGGAAGTCGACTTTAATATTCTTATAGAATTTATCTTGTTAGTCATTTGTCGTTGATATTGCATGAGCTCATGCTATCTTACCTTGAAGACTGAAGATATGTTGAGAAGCAATTTATGTTCTATATCTGGTTCTTAACAATTTTCACACCAACATAGTACCTAGCAATGCATTTTTTGGAAGCTTCCTCTCATGCTGCACCTCAAGGCACTTTGTAAATGGATTCTGCAATGTTTTACGTCCTGACTCTACCCTCATGAAGATTTATTCTGATGCACAAGGAATGCTTTGCCTTTAAACAAAGACTCTCCAGGTTTCCATATTCAATTTGTAATACATGGACTTCAGGTATACTCTCTAAGATACACACTAATTATCTAATACCATGGAAAAGATGCTATAATATTGGACTAGATAGGCTTATCTGGTTTATTTCATCATTAAGGTTCATTATCAAAAACAACTTTTTAATGCTGTAAGCTATTTTACACCATCTCAAAGCAAAGTGACAGAGGAGAGTGAGTAAGGAAGGGGAGAAATGTAACAAGAGGATGATAGAATGGTTTTCGAAGGAGGAGCTTGGAGATATGCTACAGGTACAAGCCGTGGCCATGAACAATACATAGAACAATTCAGGTAGAAGGTAGCACTTAAGCAATACTAAGGTCTGACCTTATCCAAAGCTCTAGTAGCAAAAGCAAGAATCATCTCTGAATATGATAATTATAGACAGCAAGGTAACATTTCTGAGCTCAGAACTTACAGGTCCCAAATGGAACAGATAGCTAACTTACAATGGCATATTATATGCTTTGCATAAGGGGACTTCCCTAGTGAAAGAGAACAAAGGAAATAATTATTCTGCCTCCTTACTTTGGTATGTTTTCTATGTGACACTATTAGCTATTTTTTATTTCGCAAATATTGAATGATTTACTTATTAGTTAGTTTTCTTATTACTTTTCTTCTTGCTTCTGCTAATAACAATGAGGAGGCAACAGATTCAAATAAAACTTTCACAAAAGTAAATGTAATAATAAAATAAAATTATCTTTGAGTTTTAACAATGTGTGGAGAAAAATCACATGCAGAACACCATACAACCAAATGCATTGATTTAAGCGTATCAAAGATTACTAGCAGGCCTCAACTACTCCTTTATAATGGATCTTCATTTATTGTTTGTTGAGTATAAGAATCCATGGATACCCCAGGAAAACATGAGAATTCATATTTACATAAAATATGAACATAATTTTAAGAGCTCATAGAATTTAGGGCCCAGCTATGTAATTTAGCACCTGGTTAGGTGTGGCTTTCCTATCAGAATTATGCAGAAAGCTTGTTTAAAACTGCACCAATAGCCTAGTTTTTTGCTACATATGTTATGGAATGTAGGAAGGCCAATTCAAACAATTCTCCATGTATCTTGAAGATGGGAGATAATAAGTCAGAGTTTTCTCCAACTCTACTTAGGTGTCTATGTAAACACAATTAAAGAACAGCAGCTTTCAGGGGCACAGAGTGAAAGAAGTATGAAGAATAAGGAGAGGTCGTGTGAAATCCGAGCTATGTGAAATCCAAGGAGTATTAGAAAGCAGACTGAGACCATGAGAAGGACTCTGGGCTGGATCATCCTTCATGGTGGCCAACACACTGATCCTGAGAGTTCTGTAGCTCATGTCTAATGAGAGAGTATCATTTACTTTATCTAGCTTACATGAGCTACTCAAACTCAACACAAAACACACCACTCATAACATTCATCATCAGAACCAAAACTTGTCTTCTGTGTTTTGGTTCTGCATCTTTCTGCCTTCTTATTATGGCCCAGAGATTTTAAAGATGATGATAAAAATATCAATGAAGCAGTCACAGACCAGAAAAAAATCACGGTAATTCATTCACATGTAAAATGTAACTTAAGGTAGTGGCCTTTTTTTTCCCCAATAAATGTAATGAATATGCTTGTTCCATTTTACTGATTTTTCAGGAGTGTGATCATTATCTACAATGAAGCTAGCAAAAAAATGTTAGCTCATGCTTACGATCCCCTGGACATGGAGCGAAGGATGAAATCCACTGCATTCTCAATGATCTCTGAACCCAGGATGCTTAAGAATTTGGGGAACCCTGGCTCTGGATTTTTACCAGAGTCATCGGGCTTGTTGTCTGGTTTCTCATCAGGGTTGTCATCTGTAAACCAAAAATAAACAGAAAAGAATGTCAGATGTGATTCTTAGCCACAAATAAATAAATATAAATAAATAAATAAATAAATAAATAAATAAAAGGAATATCTCTTTCTCACGTAGAAGCCCTTGAGCTTCTTGGTATCCACCTGGTACCAAGTTATGTTATTAGTTACATCTTGCAGTCTTTACAACATTATCTCATTTAACTCTAATCTCAAAAGTTTCTGATTCCAAGCTAGTTTTGGGGCTTAGCATGTCCTGGTATCCACTCAGCTTACTAGGGTGAGGTGTTAAAGAAAACTGACTTTTCTCAATAGCCATAAAATGCTATGAGTTCCTCAGCCAGTGTTGGGTTTCATGTCAGGCTCCCCACTTCTATGCTGAGACTTTACTTTACAGGGCTTATGAAGTTCTTGTGCATGCTGTCACAAGTCTTGTGAGTTCACACTTCCCTGCTGTGTCTGAAAAACAATGTTTTATGATGTTATCAACTACTTCTGGCTTTTTAAATCTTTCCAACTCCTCTTCCGTTATAATCCCTGAACCTTGAGGAACAATCATGTGATATGAACATCCAATTGGGGGAGGACACTTCACTGTCTGGTTCTCTCCATGTAGACAAGTCGGAGGTTGTCTCTGTGTTAACTGCCATCTACTACAAGTAGAGGCTTCTCTGATGAGGATAGAGAGATGCTCTTTTCTACAGATACAACAATTAGTACAGGTAAGGAAATTAGCTAATTAGCTAATGTCAGGGCCAGCTCAAGATACAGAAAACATAGATGTTCAATGTCGTATAGGTCACTAGTGTTTCCATGTGATTTCTGTGCCAATGGTAATAGAAATAGGTAAATAAAATCTTCACGGGTAGATTCCCTGAACATATACCCCTGACAGAAAGTTAAATATATTGTGTTCCTATAAGATCAAATTTTAGAGGTATGAAAATTACTAAGGCAATTTAAAGTTGAAGAAATGAAGTTAGAGATTTCAAAGCTGCTTCTCAGGGAAAGATTTACCAGGTTATAAAAATATAATCAAATACCATATTTGTCTGATATCAAAATCTTGATTTTTTTTACAGTATTTTGTAATAAATTGTGCTCTTTAAAGATAATGTATGCAATTTTTACTTTTTTATAAGAGTGAATAGAAGATGAATGATAATTTTTGTGATTTTATATTATTTATGTAGTTTATAAATAATGATTTTACAAATGCTGTGCAACTTCTCTCCCTAGATAATCATTTAAGATATGAAATTTTTAGCTTATTGGATAGAGAAATTTAAATGTTTAAGGGCCAGAAGGCTGTGCAAAAGCAGGAGAAAGCAGCAACCCAAAGGATTACTATAGGACTCATTCATCCAGTCTGTCATCAGCCATGATGGAGGATGCACGTGTGTCCCTTGGATGTTAATGGTCATCTTTTTCATGAGATGAAAAGACATTGAAGAGTGGCATAAACTATTGTAGTGTTGCCTTCTCTCTAAAACCTGATAATATGATAAAGTAGACCTTTCTTTTTCATTGTACCCACAGAACTATAGTATGACCAGACTCTACATAAAATATACTTGATGTTTTGTTCATTTTTAAATAGTTAAATATCAAATTATTTTAGGATAAGACTGACAATTGTGATATGGGATGAAATTACATTAGCAATAATTCATTGCTTATTTGAAAATTCAAGTTTATAAGAAAATCAGTTTCGATCTTGTTTTTACTGAAGTAGCCACAAGTACCAGAAAAAGAAAATTTAGAAAAGTCCATTTAATTGGTGTGATCTCTTTTGTTTACAACCCAAAGAATCTATCTTGCTCCTCATTCTATAAGTTTATAAAATTCAAAATCAGTACTGAACATTGTTTGTATAAAAAACAATTTCTAGGACACATATCCTGAATGCACACTACAAGCTTTGATTCATAAAGTCTCAACTCCTTAACATTTCAGCTGTATCCTCAGTTGAAGGGTGTGTAGCCACCCCTCTTACGGGACAGGTAAGTGATGAAATAATGTGCAATCTGTGTTATATTCAAAAATAGAAACTATTAGCAACAAATGGCATTAGATTTCGTAATTATTTATTTTTTACTATGGCATAATGAAATATTTGACAGACTATTCTGTCAACATTAACCACCTACTCATCCGGCTGTTAAGTTTTTCATTTAGAACACATTTTGCTTTGGTTTTGTTTCTTTTGGAGTGGAGTAATACAGTATATAAGCCTTTTCACTTAAGACTTAAAATAAAGATGGTTACTCTCCCATAGAGGTCTGTGACTGAAGTGCCCAGAATGGGTTTGTTTTCACTGTGAGAAGAAGCGACAAATTCCTTTTGTGGAGTTTCTGCCATGCAGTGCTGTGTTAGTATATCCTCACAGACCTGTATCGTTATCCTACTCCAAGATGGGGTCACAGTTTCCAGACAAGAAATAGGATGCTCTGGGAAATTAAACTATTCACCTAACGCCACTCAGGAAAACTTGACTGAACCAATGTATGAATTCCAACTAACGCCAGGACACACGGTCTTCATGTTGTATTTGATTACCTCATAGAATGGTTCTCCAAGGATACCAGCACAAAATAAGAGCACCTCACTTTAAATACCATAAAAGTTTTATTCACTCTTAATGTATACTAAATAACAGCTTTTCAATACCCAAGGAGCCAGAGCTTAGAGTATGGAAAGCTGAGAATTAGTCTCAGTCCTTGGCCCACATGTATATTCATCGGTATTAGTGTGTGCTGTGCGACATGGTTTAAGGTTATCTTTCTTTTTGCTTTCAGAAAAATATTAGTCATGTACTTTCACAAAGTACACTGAGCAACTGTCTTTTAGTTTCTTCATTGGAATAGTGTTAGGATGAAAAGTATTATATATTCCTCATGTATTTATGTGTATAGAGATATATAACCATGGTGTATATGCCACCTATCAGAGAACTAGACCCATAACAAGTTAACAGCGATTTATCTATGGTGTTATTAGTGTTAATAATTACAACATCAACAAAGCTATAATAACATCATTTCCCTTTAACATTGTAGAATATCATGAAAATTTAAAATAATACTGGAATGCCAAAAATCTCAATTCATAAGGTCAATAATTAAGTATTTTCTCTTTTAAAATATGATAAAGAGTAGTCTTGTTTACATTAAGTATTCAACTGACTTTCTTAACTGAATGTGTTTATAAAATTCTGAGCAAATACAAGAAATATATAGAATTCTACATTTTACAAAGTGATTATAAAAGCATGCTCATTTTATCTGGTAACATCAATAGTTATGTTAACTTTTAAAAGACTTATGTATTTATTTATTTATGTATATAATTTATTTATATTATGTATATAAGCATGTGCACCTACATGCTAGAAGAAGGCATCAGATCTAGATCACACTGGGGATTGAACTCAGGACCTCTGGCAGAGCAAACAGTGCTCTTAACCACTAAACCATCTCTCTAGCCTCTAATCGTGTTCTTTTATAGGCAAGGAAATTAACACTTAAAACTGTACTTATTTAACTAGTTTCAGAGGTTGTGAGGTAAACTGAGAATTGACTTTAGAACGTAAATCTCAACCATCCCATCACTCTGTTGATAACTTTAGAAGCAGAGTTCATACAGACATCCCCTCTACCATAATTCTTTTCCATTTTTCATCTGGGTTTCATATTGGTGATCTGGAGCTGCGAGTTCTGCTAGCTTACATGCGAAGGAGCCTGTTGCTAAGTGGTTACACATCCTGCTTTCTGCAACACTCTGAAGAGAGACAAATCAAGAATTCACTGTCTTCTGCAGACAAAAAGTTGAATTGCTAAATGAGAATGCTACATGCACTCTCAGTCCTCTGTGTGTCTCCTGGGACACAAAAGAAACCTGTGCTTAGTTTCAGTGGGAAGAACCTAGAAATTTGATTTTACAATTAGAGACACTTTTACTTAAGCTTTCTGCAGGCTTAGTTTACTAATCTACACCAACCAAGGACAATGAGAAAATAGGGTGTTTATTTAGTAGGATTATTATGAGAGCCTATTAGGATTTTGTATGATTTCAGAATGGGAAAAAAAAACAGAAAGATTAAGGAAGTTATGGAGGTCTGGGTAAATTATATAGGGTATGGAAAGTATAAGACTTAAATACAACACACACACACACACACACACACACACACACACACACACGTCAAATCTCAATACCCTGATTTCTAACTTCTATTTAAATCAATGAAAATGATTAATTTGGAGCACTGGCATTGTCTTAAATACCTGACAGCAAAGTACAATCAAAGACTAAGATGTATGTTGGTTAATTATCCAAGGACTCATATTCATTGATGTTAAGCTCAAGTGTAAATAAAATGTTGCTTAGACAGCCATTTCTTAATGATGCTTTTCTTCTTAGTAAAAAATTGCTACCCAAGATGAAGGACATCAGGATACTGGTTCAGTTTGGCACTGCACTTTCTACTTGCTAGCCAAGAGAGATGGGACCAGTGTTGTGTTCAATTGAAAATCATGTAATAGAAAAATTTCTTCTTTGTCTCTCCTCCTCTAGAAGCCATCTGGGCAGGACCTCACACTGTGCTTCTATCCAGTCAACAGATGCTGAAGCACCTGAAAAGCGTATCCTGAGTTCATCACTCTTGAGACCAATCTGTCGGCCAAAATAAAAACTTAAAAATAAAAAAAAACAAAACAAACAAAATAAAACCAAAACAAACAAACAAACAACAACAACAAAACCCTCAACCAAACCAAAATAAAAAAAAGAAAGAGAAAAAAAAAAAAAAAAAACAAGACCAATGTATGTATGCTCTTTTGGGCCCATCAAGATCTCCCAGTGGACTTTGATTTTGATATTTTTAATGTATCCTCTCTTTTGGCTTTTCCTGATTATTTGTCTAGAAATTGTAATGGCAATATCTCGTCTTTACTTTGCTGTGGCCCTGGGGGCCCCTACAGGAGGAACACTCCGGCTTCCTTGACTTCTCTTTCACATCTATTTCAAGGCTATAGTTAAAGACTTCCTTTCTTCCCTAAACATAGCTTTATGAAATTATCAATGCCTGTTTATGGTCTTTCTGATAGACCTACTGAATTGGTGCCCAATTTCCATGCCCAACATACTCTTTCACTATAAGAAGCCAGATTGGTTATTGGCATACTTCTATAAAAGCATTTAGACTTAGAAGGGGAATAAAAATATCCACAGGAGGAAATATGGAGACAAAGTATGGAGCAGAGACTGAAGGTAAGAGACTGAAAGGACTGCCCCACCTGAAGATCCATCCCATATACTGTCACCAAACCCAGAAGCTATTGTGGATGCTGGGAAGTGTTTGCTGACTGGAGCCTGATAGGCTGTCTCTTGAGAGGCTCTGCCAGAGCCTGAAAAATAGAGTTGGATGCTTGCAGCCAACCATTAGACTGAGCACAGGGTCCCCGGTGGAGGAGTTGGAGAAGGGACTGAAGGAGCTGAAGGGGTTTGCAGCCCTTGAAAAAAGCAACAATGTTAACTAGCCAGAACCCCCAGAGCTCCAGGGGACTGGACCACCAGCCAAAGAGTACCCATGGAGGGACCCATGGCTCGGGCCGCATATGAGTCAGAGGATGGCCTTGTTGGACATCAGTGGGAGGAAATGCCCTGTGTAGGTTCGATGCCCCAGTGTAGGGGAATGCCAGGGCAGAAAGACTGGAGTGGGTATATGAGCATCCTCATAGGGGCAGCAGGAGGGAGGGTTGAGATAAGGAGTTTCAGAAGGGGTGACCTAGAAAGGGGAAAACATTTGAAATGTAAATAAAGAAAATATCCAATAAAAAAGAGGAAGAATGAGAAAAACGAAAAGAAAATAAATTCAAAACATTGAAATGTTGCCTAAAGCAAAAGTAAAAAAACAAAAAAATCATTTAGACTTACTTCTTATGAAGAGTGAATAATGAGAGCAAAGTAAATATTGGCTAAACACTTAGGGTAAACTAAACTGAGCAGCTAGACATACTCAGTTCTTTCTCCACTAAAAGTAAGAAATGTATTTGAATCACTTGGCGACCTTGTCTTTGCCAGAGACCAAAGATGTCAGAGGTGTTTTGGGGAGGGGTGTCTCTGATACCTGATATGGTTCCTAAATGATTTAAGGTTAATGGAGAGTAGCAATAAAGCAATAAAGGCCCATGAATGTAAGACACCTTTTGGTGAAGAGAACAGTAATCTGGCTGGGTGAGATCTAACATTCCACTTGTGTCAAGTTAATCACCTGGCTAAGGTACCACCCCTCACAAAGAAGGAAGATGAGTTCACCTTAAGCCATGCCAAAGAGATAGGTATAATAATTATAACCTTAATGAGATACTGTACCTTTCCCTCCCTAATGCCCACCCCAGCACAGTAGCTTACTACGTTGCAGCCAGGCAGCTTGGTGAGTCTGCTAGAGTGTGTGAACTACTCAGAAAGTGTAAATTTTCATCTTCTATTTCTATACTAAACATGTACCTTCCTGTATCACTTTAGATTTTTCTGATACTGTGGACCTTCTTAATACCTTCTTTAAGTTCTCTCCCTGCCATGTGTCTGTCTGCCACATGTCTGATATGTATAATGGTAATTCAAATAGCACTACTTATTTTTCTGTGGCCAAGAAGCTGCTGAGATATACAAACTGCTGGGTGGTTTTTTTTTTTTTTTAAGCTAATGAATCTGTCCTCAAACTTAAAAAAATAATCATACATGATAATAATAGTGTTTAAATTCTTTGGTGATTATTATTAACCAGGTGCTATTCTAAACTGTCTCTTTTATTTGCATGTCAAATTTGTGAGACTGTCAAAAATTAATGTCCCCTTATTTGTTTGACATCCACAGGTATTAAATATCATTCCTTAATTTACATTTCTCTTCAATGATCTTCATCAACATTGAACATTATTAGTTATAATCAGCAAAAACACCCACAGACATTTCTGAAGGAATGCAATATAATGAAATAGTGTCACATTATCATTTAAAAATATAAGAAAGGACTCCTTTCAAATATCATACATTTACTGAGAATGGAGGATACAACAAAAATTAAGCTCAATAAAAATGCTTTCTGTATTAGATGCGTTTTGAAAGGCCCAGCCCAGTACTCTTTCTGTGGTGCCAAAATGCCCCTCCCCTTTAGTGTTCTGGATCTGTGCCAGCTTCCACCCATCACAACTAACAATGGCCAAGTTTCTGGGCTATGATCGGGAACACTTACCTGCCCCACATGTCAGGATTAGGGCACTCAGTCCCAGGACAACCATCAGGCGAAGAACAGAGACAGTCATTCCTGTTGTCTTGGGTATTGGTGCAGATAAGTTGCCTAGGTGCACCTGAAGCTTTGCTCAATTTATAGGACAGTTGTGATGACATCATCTGCTGTGAAATGTAGGCAATTGCACAAGACATCTACACAGCTTGCTCTGACATCTCTACCAATGAGCTCTGCCCTGTCTTTCAAAATCAAAGCAATTGAGTTTTTCTTTTTCTCCCTCTTCTCCATTTTCTCTTATTCCACTCCTAATAGGTTCCCATCAGTTTTCCTTTCACAAGTGACCTTTTGCCTTTACTTCCACTTTCTCATTACTTTTCTTGTTCCCCTCTCAGGGCTGCCTATCAAGTCCCATAGTTGACAGCACTTCATAACTCCTCATTTACATTGATGTAAACATTAAAATTAGGGTTTCCATATGTGACAGAACATGTGATTTTGTCTTTCTTAAACTAGAGCATCTTATTACTATAATATTCTCCAGCTCTTTACACACTCCAGAAACTTTATAATTTCCTTTTCTTAGCAGGTTAACAAAAGCATATATATATATATATATATATATATATATATATATATATATATATATTTTTATTTCCTAGATAGCACATACTGTCCTTTGAGTATACGCCAAAGAGGAGTACAGCGAAGCTGTATGATAGCTCTACTTCTCATTTTGTTGAGGAAAGTCCATATTGGTTGCATTAGTTTGCACTCCCACCAACAATGGATAAGGATTACTGTTTCTCTATAACCTTGTCAGTCACTGTTGTCATTTGTTATCCTGGTCATAGTAAAATTCATTGTGATGAGATAGAATACCAATGTGGTTTATATTTTCATTTGCCTTATGGTTGAGGATGTTGAATATTTAAAATACATATTCATTGGTATTTGTGTTCATCTACTCAGATCTATCTTTTCATCAGCCCATGTTTTAATTGACAGTTTTGTGGTTTAGGTGTTTAATTTTTGCTATTCTTTATATATTCTGGATATCAGTTTCATCTCTGAGGTGTAGCTGGTAAATGTATCTAACATTGTTTAGTATGTCTGTTTGTGTTGATAGTAGTTTCCTTACTGTGCAGAAACATTTTAATTTCATGTAGTCCCAGATGCTGATACTTAGGAATATTTCCTATACTATTGAAGTCTGCTTCAGAAAGTCCTTGCCTCTCCCTACAACATTAAGTGCATTTCCTCTGTTTTCTGTTGAAAAAAATCAGCATGTTTGGTTTTCAGTTAATGCACTTGATTCATCTTAATTGCTTTTTAAATTCTGCACAGGGTGAGAGATGTGGATCTAAGTTCATAGATATCTGTTTTTATCAACACCATTTGTTAAACAGACTCTATAGATACAAGGCAATTTTCTTCAAAATGCCAATGGTCTCCTCACATAACTAGAAAAACTGCAAACATTTGTTGGGGAAAAAATACCATGCATAGACAAAACATTTTTAACTTATTGTTTATTTTTTAAGTAATTGTTTCTTTTTTTCTTTAAAAATTTCATATGATATATTTTAAACATATCATTCCCCCCACTCTGGATCCCCCCACAACCCTACCCATCCAACTTCATATTCTTTCTCTTTCTTGAATAAATAGAAACTAGCAAGCAAACAAAATAAACACAATGTCCAGTTTTTGTTAGCCAACTGCTCCGGACAAGGAGGCTTATCCTGGCATGTGTTTGATAGACCTACTGTCACTCAACTGAAAAAAGCTGATTTTCCATTTCCCACCATCTATCAATTACAAATAGCTTCTCTTTAGCTGAATGAATATTACAAGAAGTATCACAATATCTGACTTGGAATTATACTTTGGAGCTGATAAACTAAGCCCCCTACTGCCACAAAAATAGACATATAGGCCAATGGTAGAAGACACAGAAATAAACATAAACTTCTATGACTATCAAACTTTTTTTTTTTTTTAACAAAGTCACCAAGAATATATACTGGATAAAATAAAGGTTTTTCATATAGGGAAAAATTTCTAATGTGTATTTTTCTAGAAGAGTGAAGTACATCTTTGAGGTAAAGTTTCAGTGCAAGTGTCAATCAACAGATATTATGTAAATTATTAAGAATCAAGTAAAACATCACATTAACAATGTATTTTATGCACCCATTTGTGTACTGGATTCTTTCTCCATGATTGGAGCTGACTTCCCATCACACGTGAGCATGCTTTCTCAAATTATATTTCTTTGTCTCTGTTTATACTCTTTCTTGCTGCTGGAGTAACATCTCCATCTCCTGTCCCTTGGAGTAATTATTCTGTGTAATTATTATGATATCCATTGTATCTTACTCCAGGTGGACCTTATTTCTTCTTTAACTGCCCTTAGAAACTTTAATTACATTGCCCAAGAGTTAATGACTTTAATTATTCTTTCTTTGTAAAGCCTGTGATTCTATCTATCTATCTATTTATCTATCTGTCTATCTCTTTCTCATATCTAATGTCTAAATTATCTATCTAAAAAATTGTCAAAATAAGTAAATATATACTTACAAGGTCTTTTGATCTATTATTCTCAAAGACCCTACACTCATCCTCCATAAAGTTTGCTCGGCAGACAGTATCTACCACCAGGAAGCCTTCATTAAGCCAGCTTCATGGGATTTTCTACATTGCTTATGATAGAACACTGTGCTTATATTGTGGATCACTGGCAGAAAGTATCCCAGTATCTCTATGAATTATGTCATGGATTCTGGCATGTGGCTGAGTTTGCTAAGAAAAAAAAAATCATATATAAGAACAACCCAGAAGGGATTTAAAAAAAAAAATACACTACAGGGAAACAAAAGCTGTAGACAGTATAATTGCGGCAGAATTCTTCTGTTTGTGTTTGTTTGTTTGTTTTTGTTTTTGTTTTTTTGGGAGATCAATAAGACAGATCTGGTAAAACTTTGAGTGAACTGCTTTCATTGGTTGGATAGCAAGAAAATGGCACTGTATAAGTATAGATTCTTCTGTGTCTGCATGTAGAAGGGAACCAATTAATATGTATTGAATAAAATAGTGAATATTTTTGAGAGGAGAACCTTAACCTGGATGCCTCAAGTAGCTCTGTCAATCAGTTTCTGTGTGACAATGACTGGTGTCACTCTGAGCTTCAGCTGCTTTATCTGTAAAAGCAGGACATGATATTTTCTGTCCCACGTCTCCATAGTACATTAAATAGCAATGATGAAATGTCTGATACGCTGTGAGTAGCCTTTCATGCATGCCTGGCTAATAGCAGTTAATCATCTGTGCCTTGTCACAGGCACAATCAAATGAGCTTGATTTAGATAAGGAGAAAATGAAGAAGGGTTTTACACAAGCTGGTAAAAGGAAGCAGAGTTTGTTTTTCTTTTCTAGATCATGTCTCCATCTTGGTCAGGATGTATGCAACTGAAAGAAGTATGCTTTAGCTCCTATGAGTGATGAAATATTCCCCAATTTCTCTGTGCCCATGTCTGGAAAATATATGTGAAAATATGTTTCCAGTGTCCAGAAAGTAATTATATTTCTTGGGATTGTCTATAGAATCAACTGGAAAATATAAATGAGTAGTAGAACAATGCCTTGTACACACTAAAAGTAAATGAATGATGGGCTAATCTTCTCTCCCCTCCCTCCTTTCCCACCCCTTCCCATACCGCTCACTTGGATTGTCCCAGGAAAGAAGCAACACTTAGCTTGCAAGAAACATTAGGATTAAAACTACTATTCCTAACAGAATATTCTGGCCACATGATAAATCAGAGAAAACACATAAACAAAGTTGTCTGAAGCTACTATTATTATTATTATCTTCATTTTGTATAATGAGATACCTAATCTTTAGAAAGATTACAAATCTTTTTAAGGTTAAAGGTCCAAGGTTACAAATCCTGTGTGAGACAGAATAAGATATTGGTCCTGAGGTTGTGTGACACCAAAGAATCTGCTAATAACTATGACATTATTTTCACTGGCACCCACTGAGCTGCTCTGGTAAAGTTCCTGGATCAAGCCAGTCCTGGCCTAATTCTTAATCCATCTGCATCTGCTTTGTTCCTTGCTTTAAGGTCTTCATTTCTTATTGGTCTCTGAAGGAAATGTTGGTCTTCCATATTCATGTTTGCTTGAACGTAGTTTGAAGTATAGGATGTGCAGGGTCCATAGTGATTCCTTAATTCTTGGCAGAAGGTGAACAGGAGATAAAGCTTCAGGATCAAACACACTATAGTTAATTATACTTGAAGTTCAAAGGAACTATTAGAAGTATATCTCAGACATTCCACAGACTACAACTATATTAAAATTACTTGTAATTTGAGCTAAACTTATTTTATTTGTTAAATCTAGTATCTATCTTTGGTTATGCCCTCAGAAATATTTTAACACGTAAAAAATTATATCATGGAGTTACATAGAAGACCAGAAGGAGTCAAGTGCATAATTAAGGGATAGCATATAAAAATGAACAGTATATGAAGAGCTCAAATCATAGTTGATGTTCATGGTTCTCAACCAGTGGGTCACTTGACACCCTGGCCCTTTCACAGGAATCTCCTCAGACCATCAGAAAACACAGATCCTTATAATTCAAGAAAGTAGCAAAATCACAGTTATGGGTTAGCAACAAAAATTGCATGGTAGCAGTGGTCACCACAACATGAACAACTGTATTAAAGCATCACAGAATTAGAAGGTTGAGAATTACTGTACCAGATGATCTTTAGTAGGAGAGCTGGGGTGTGTTTTCCTCCGAGTCCTTCCCTGAGAGAATCCTACCTGGAATATATATGCTCACTTATGCTTTCTTAGCCATAAAGAAATCATAGCAGTTTGGATATGGAAAGTTCCCTAAGGACACATGTATTAAAGTCTTGGTCATTAGTAAGACTCTTTCAGGAGCCTGTAAGAGGGTCACCTGTAAGAGGTGGGGCCAGGAGGAGTTCTCAGACTTTTGTAGGTTGTGGCCATATGGGGTGATAGCCAGACAATCCTTCTCTTGTTTTGATTCTTACTTGCCCACAGTAAGCCTGAACACAGGGTCACAACCAAGGAGGTTTATGAACCCTAGGCTAAAACTTCAAGTCATAATAAAAAAAAAGTCGTAAAGACCCTCTCTCATTCCAGCTACATTTCAGCTGAGGTTTACAGACATGCCCTGGTAGGGATGTATATATAGATAGGTGGGGCTCCAGTCTGCAGCTGCTAAGGAATGACATTGTTCTGTCATTGTAAGGCCTTCCTGTCTGTGGCTTCTCACTTGATGAATTCTCATGTCTTAGAATCATTTATCAATTATTTATTCAGTGTGCATTTTGACTTTGTACTATTTGCCATCTATCCAGTTTAGCATCAGAAAATCCAAACAACTATTCCTATCTTGCTTAAGTCACACTTGTAACCACATAGTTCCAGTAGCTGTAGGAGAAATAGATGCTAATGGAGGTGGTAGCATCCTACTGGATATCAGCAGGGTGTGAAGGGTCATGGAGGGTCATTTGGATGCTGAAAGGTAATTTTACAAGTGTTAGCTATGCAAGAAAGGTGTAGAAAAGATACACTTTAGACAAGAGGAATGACACATATACAGGCAGAGGCTCCTGGAAGAACAGAGCCTGACTCTAGGAATTAACTCTCAACTTATAGAGTGAGCATCTTAGAAATAGCAGTTAAAGCAAGCTGACTGGATTCTGAGTTTGTTTCAATTGGCATACATGTTAGGAAGAGATAATGGGGTGAAAAAAAGCGGGGGAGAAGAAATGGAAGAGAAAGGAAGAAGAAAGAGAAATGTTTCCAGGAAGGGAATAAAAAAGTCCACTAAATATTAAAACTTTTTTCAGTACCAATACTCTGCCATGCTCACCAGCCAGAATTATAAAATGTGCCTCTCATTCTCCAGATACTACTTAGAAACGCAAATGTTCTTTAGCTCTTTATCTCCATAACCAATTTTCTCAACAAAGTCCTATGGATTCTCTTTTCAGGTATCCTTAAAATGTTTTTCTCCTCCCTCTACAGTAAGCTTTATTCGTGTGAATTTTGTCTGGTGCACTAAAAGAGCAACTAAACCCCTCTATTTTGTGATAGTCACCATTCCAGGTTGCCCTCCACATTGCTGTCATTTTTCTTCACTTTTTAAACCAATAATTATGTTATATCCTCTGTTGTTGCCCCCCCCCCAATACTTTCTATGGCTTTTTGCTACATACAGTAAGACCTCCCTTGTTTCATCCACATTTGCTCCTTGAGGCTTCCTCTCAGGCATATAGTAGAATAGTTCTTAAAGCACAGGTCAGATGGTCACTAATCAATTTGTGATTTCATCAGAGAGAGAATTTGCCTGGCATGTACTGGAATGCACACACTCTTTGTTTACATCAGATGCACAGGCTGGGCTGGTGTTTATACCCTACTTACTAAATCACTTAGCATTCTCTGAGTTCCTGAGTTTTTATTTGGCAAGTTGCTTATGCTCATTAACTTCATGTCTCCAATTTTTAGCCTGAAGATAATCAGAGTATCAGCTTTGTACAAATTTCATAGGTTTAACTGATATTATGCTATGAAGGTCTTAGCAATGTGCATTTCCAATACATACTATAAACCCTTTACCACTTTCTGATCATGCAACTGTAACTTTTGGCTGTTTCTATCAGGTCTCACTTTCTATTATCTTATCAGAAGGACTTTTCCCAATAGCTTTACATGCTCATCGTTCTGTATATTTTGCTTAGAATAACCAGCACCCACCAAATATCATTGTTTGAATATTGAATCCTTCAGAAAGAAACTGTGACCACATGGCTGATTTAACCCATAACAAATCAATCATTTCTTCTGTCAGCTCACTCTGCACACACCTTTATGATAACATATATTGTACTGAATCATAAGTTGTTGCTTATTTATCTGCCACACCAACTAAGCTACAGGTGCCTGAAGAGTGAGCCATGGCTTATTTAACCTTGAATATTCTTCGATATGAATCCTCAGCAATGTCTGGCAAATTAAGGGTGTTGAATAAATACATTGTGTGTCCAATGTGTGCCTATTAAATGTGGGAATAACAACTGAGTCCAAAGCTCGTTTCAGACATTCATTGGTATGAGGTTTGAGGCTGAGACAAAGGATAGGGTGAAAACAGGTAAGGTGGTTATGTGTTTAGGGATTTTGATTTATTAGTAGCTAAATCTAAGTTGACATTTTAGAAGATGTACTCCCTTGGTTGTGAGTGATCGATAATTGTACATATCTATCAACTGTCTAGGAACTGAACTCAGGACCTCAGGTACAGAAAACACTAATTCTATCAAAGAGTTGCCCCATTAGTCTCTTCTTCAGACAGCTCTGTCTGTCTGTCTGTCTATCTGTCTCTTTGTCTCTCTGTCTCTATATCTGTTTCTATCTCCTATGTCTATTTTCCACATAAATGCATGAACATATATGTCCAAATTAATTATAGAAAGTAACTACTTTTCTTAAATATTGAAAACAAGAGCACTCAACTATCATTATAAAAATGTTCACTAAGAAGGTAGAAAATAATGTTGCAAAACCAAAAGAAAAATGTTAATAATTACATTAAATAGCAACAAGAAAGTCAGTAACATGGTTATGTGGACAAGGGCATTTGTTACCAAGCATAATGTCCTAAGTTCAGTATGCAGTACCTACATGATGGAATGACAGAATAACTCCCATCTGGTATCTTTAGATCTCCACATAGCTAATGCCACACACGGACATCTCCAATAAATAAATGGAGAAATATTTTTTAAAAGAATACAAAAAGATGTAGCATCAAACACTAAGTCGAAAGAAATCTGGATTGTTTATGTTATTATCAAGACCTGTTTCAAGCAAATTATTCTAAGAATAGAGGCATACAAAACTAAAAGGAGTTAAAGAATAAAAACATGTATGGTGGTTACATACAAATGCAACATTATCTACAAAGCTACAAGAAACCAACTGTCAAAAAATAGTTTCCAGTTGAATCACAGAAAACACAACACAAGAGTATATAGAAGAGTTGACAGAGCTGTCTCTCTTTTTTCTGGTTTGCAAGTGGATAAAAAACTGCATAAAAGCAATCACATTTAATAATACATGATTTTAATATTACAAACATATCTTGTGAAACAGTTGAATCACAAATCATACATAAGAATCATATAACTTCTTAAATAACTAATGTGTAGACAATTTATACAACAATACATGATAACGTTAATGCCATATTATAATGATTCTCATTATATGATTTCCTTCCTTATTAAGGATTCACACTTAAAGGTGGCTTCTCTGTAACTCAGCTGGAGAGACAGCAAGCTTCTTTTGCCCTCTGAACCATTACTTAGTAAAGTGAAGGTTACTTGAACAGAGGCACTATGACCAAGTGACTGATGATCTGATAATGACAGCTCTTAAGTGATGGAAAGGTGGTAACATTCAGTATGGATGTGGTCTATGAAAAGATCATTGTCAACTCACATGGGATGTTGTAGAATGTGAAATTTCATCATCATGATACTCAGAATGGAGTATGATTTAACATTAGCAGGTGAGCCCAGAGATGATTTAGAAGGTAAAGTCCTGTTGTCTCCATCCTACATATGATGGGAAGGAAGAAACTGATTTATTAGCTGTCCATTGATTTCCGTATGTACTCTAATGGCACACATATCAGACTGGATGATAGTGCAGCATATAGACAAATGAATACTTGCAAAAAACTATCAGTGTCTGTTGTGAGTTTCTTCACCACTTATGATCTGCTGCCAGAGGAAGCATTGCTGAAGCATTGTCCCAGACATTGCCAATGACATCCACATAGCTCACTGAACTATGAACTTGAGAGGTAAAGCTGGTGAAGAAACTCACAGCCAGACATTATGCAGAGAGAGTCTAAACCTGAAGATCTCCATCCCTCTCCTCAGAGACTGGGAAATGCCTGGGATTGAGGAGAGAAAGATTGTAAGAGTCAGAAAGGACAGAAGACACCAGGAGAAAATGACTCACAGAATAAACTAAGCAGGGCTTGCATGTACTCACAGAGACTAAAGCAGCAAGTATGGAGCCTGCATGACTCTGTACTGCATCTTCTGCGAATGTGTTATAGCTATTAGTTTGGTGTTTTTGTGAGACTCCTAACAGTCGGAGCAGGTATATCTCTGACTCTTTTGCCTGATTTAGGACTCTTTCCCTCCTATTTGGTTACCTTGTTCAGCCTAGATAGGCAGACTTTTGCCTTGTCTTCATGTATCTTGCTTTGTCCCTGTTTGGCAGTCATTTCTTGAAGATATACCTCTTTCTGAACAGAAAACGGAGGAGGTGTGGATCTCAGGGAAAGGGGAGGAGTGGAGGGAGGGAAAACTGCTGCTGGGATGTATTTATGTATTTAATATATATTTTATTTCAAATAAAAAAGAAATGTCAATAGCTGGAAATTTCTATGTACTATTTTTAGACTACAGTTGACTCTAGATAGATAATTTATGATAAGTGAAGTTTTGGATAGTGTAGGGTGTTATACCACATCTAAACACACTGAATTAGTTAATATTTAATTAGGGGAGAAGGCTCAGCAGGTAAAAGGGTATACAATGCCCTTCTAGAGGAGCCACATTTGGTTCTCAGCCCTGTGTCAGATGGCTGGAAATTTCAGGAATATCTATAATTCCAGGGGACCCTCACTTTTGCACTTGTGTGTGTGGTGTGTGTGTGTGTGTGGTGTGTGTGTGTGTGTGTGTGTGTGTGTGTGTATTTGTGCACATGCATATGCACTCATACAGTTGTGCCCACACAGACACTTGAAATCTTTAAAAATCCCATATAGTGATACATACACTTTTACATGTGGAAAGGAAACATTAATCATGATAGATTTTATGAGATCAAGAAACAGACATTAACAAATTATCAGAACTGACGTAATAAAAAAGACTTTCCCCCCATACAGTGGAATCAAACAAAAAAGAAATCAAATTATCACTTGTAACGAAGGTCTCAAAATTCTTGCAAATAACATTTAAAAGTTCCACATAAGACTGGGTCAAAAAAGAAGTATCAATGAATATGGAAAGATATTTAAAAAAAATATACTAATGAAAACTTGTGAATAGCAGTAAAAGAAGTGCTTAAAGGAATATTTATAGTATCAAACACTTTCATTAGCAGGTATAAAATCAATGACCTTACCTCTTTCTTAAACTAGAAGGGGAAAAGTGAATTAAGCTAAAAATAAATAGAAGAATTAAAATAATGTAGAAAATAGCATAGGGACCAGAGAGATGAATCATTGTTAAGAGAGAGCATTGCTCATATGGAGGACCCTGGTTCAGTTCCTAGTACCCAAGGTGGTTGCTGTACAACCATCTGTGACTAAATAAGAGCTCTATGAAAGAATATACATCCATTAAATTGAGAAAAGAACAACCAATGAATCAGAATCTAATTCCAAAATATCCTTAAAACTAATAGATCATATTTTCATGATGAGAGAGACAGGAAGGAAAGTAAAGGAGGAGAAAAGGGAGATGCAAAGTACGAGGGGGAGCTGAGGTAGATAGATAGATAGATAGATAGATAGATAGATAGATAGATAGATAGATAGATAGATAGATAGACACAGAGACATACACAAAGAGACAGAGAAAGACAGAAAAACAGAAAGAGACAGAGCAGAGAGACAAAAGTGAGAGGGAAATAAGATACTAAGACCAGAACTAAGGTTAAACAGACACTGCTCTTGAAAAAAAATGAGTAAGGATCATTGAAGAAGTAATAGATAAGCTTGTCAGGAAGCTTAGAGGGTCCAAGCTGGGAATACGTGTTTCATCTTCAGAAGTTGCATAGGATGGGCAGGGTGGTACAAACTATAATCTCAGCACCAAGGAGAAAGATCTGTGAGACTTGCTACCTCAGCAGCCTGGAAATGTGGTGAGCTCTAGGTCATGAGTGATCCTGTTTAAAAAGACAAGGTGGTCAGCCCCTGACGAGTGATATCAGAAGCTGGCCTCTGGCATGCACACCCATATTCATATAAAACACACACACACATACACACACACATACACACACACACACACACACACACACACACACACAGAGGAGAGAGAGGGGGGAAGGGGAAAGAGGAAGAAGGAAGAGGAAGGGGAAACGAAGAAGAGGAGGTAGAGGAAGAGGAAATAGATAAATAGATAACCCAATTATATTAGTTCTGTGTCTATTAGTCAAGTAACCTGGATGCTTGGGGCTCAGAGACTGAATCACCAACCAAAGAACATACATAAGCTGGACCTAGGCCTCCCTGCACATATGTAGCAGATGTCCAGCTTGGTCTCCATGTGGGTTTCCCGAACAACTGGAGTGGGGGACTATCCCTAAAGCTGTTGCCTATATATGGGATCTGTTCTTCTAGTTGGGTTGCCTTGTCTGGTCTCAGTGGGAGAGAATGTGCCTAGCCTTGCAGACTTGATGTGCCAGAGTGGAGTGATACACAGGGGAAGGGGGTCCCCACCCACTCAGAGGCAAAGGGGGAAGTGGGTGGAAGGAGGGGGTGGCCAAGTGGAGGCAGTGAGTAGGATGAAAAATGAATAATAAAAAATAAATAAAAACAAAATTTAACATATGCTTGAAAACTTCATGCATGATGGTTCACACCTATAATTTCAGCACTTGAAAGGTCAAGGCAGAAGGTTGATAAATTTGAGACCACCTTTAGGTTGCCTGGCAAGTTCAAAGTCAATCTGAGCTGCTTAATGAGACCCTGTCTCAGAGAAGTCAATAAACAAAACCCAAAGCAAGAATAATGAAACCCTAAGGGCTGGGGACATAGCACATGGGTGAGGCACTTGCTTAGTATGAAGGAGGATTTTCAGCAATAAAATGTATAAACACTGAGCAAGCAAATAATAACAGATCTAGATCTCATTCTCAATGTATCAGAGAACAATTTCAAACTAATTTTAAGAGGGTTTTTTTTTCCCTTTAGCTTAGTCCATAGATCACATAACTTCCCAGTGTCCATTTCACTACTTCAGTACATTCAAAGCCCCATTACAAACAGTTTTAGAAACATTTGTCAACCACAAAAGATAACCATACACACTAATAGTTGTGGATCGTCTCTGAACTTTTCCCTTCCTCATTCATGCAACCAGTAAAGTGCTTATGGTTTCTACAGTCGGATCCTTATAAACATGAATAGCACAATGTATGGCTTTGTGTCCAGCTTCTTCCATGTATCATGAGTTACTGAGGTTCTTGTGTTGTTTTGATTTTTTTTTGTATTTATAGGCCATTCCTCTTTATTTCTGAATAATATTCACTTGCATGAGTATACTTAACTTTAATTATCAATTCACAGGACAATTGACATTTTGAACTATTTGATTACCTCTCTTCCTTCCTTCTCCTTTCCTCCTTCCTTCCTTTCCTTTCCTTCCTCTTCCTTTCCTTTCTTTTCTTTCTTGTTTCTCTCTTTCCTTTTCTTTTTATTTGAGATAGGTTTCTCTGTGTAGCCCTGGCCATCCTGGACTCACTGTATAGATCAGGCTGGCCTTGATCTCACAGAGATAGGCCTGTCTCTGTCTTCCAAGTGCTGGGATTAAAGACCTGCACCATGATTCCTGTCAAGTCTTTTCTTTTAGGGGACATACATTTTTAGTTTTCATAGATATGTGCATGACAATAGGATTTCCTTATGATCTCATGACTCACTTTAACCTTAAGATTTTCAAACTCTTCAAAGCAACTTTACTATTTCACATTCATAGAAGCATTTTATGAGAGCTACAGTTTTCTCTATGTTATAATACAATCTGCTATGATCTTTTTTTTGTTCTGGCTTTTCTAACTGATGTAAAGTATCATATTTTTTTGAGGTCAACATTGTCTTGATGCCAAAGTAATAATAAGATGTAGGACCTGCCCAGCCTGGTCCCACGATGGTCTCCGAAGGCGGGTGCGAACGATGGGTGCCTCTGCCCGTGAGTGGTCTGGAGAGTGCTGGCAGGGGAAGCCTGGCCGATGCCTGCTTTGCCTCTGCGCCAGCGATGGCAGTGGCGGTGGAGAGAGAGAGGTGCTACAGCTCCAAAGTGTTACAGCTCTACTCTCCGAGGCGCATCAGTGAGGCATCAGCTGGCCGGCGAAGGGGGAATCCCGCAACAGAAGCTCTTAGACACCGGGGTGGATCTTGTGCGCGCCTTTACTTGAATCAGGCACCAAATATATACAGTTTGAGGTGGGTTAAGGTCAGGGGCAGGTGGGCAGCAGGTAACCCCTTATTGGCTTGGACTGAGGGCTTGGAATGCTTATCTGCATGATGGTCTATGCTACATGACCATTGCCACAAACTCTCTGTGGAGGAATGTGGAGGCTGAAGCTGAAGAGAAGAGAGAACCAGGGCCTGGGGCAGAGCCGACACCTGCCGTCATGATAAAGGTCCAGGTTCAAGACTTGCTCAACAGGTACCACTGCTTCCGCAGCCACCACCCCAAAAATAAGAAATGACAATAACATTACAGGTCAATAGTTACAACATGGGCAGATTTAAAAGGAAAAAATGTAATTATTTAATAGTGACAAAATCTCTCCTTTCACAGTTTAATGTTAGTTTTGTGAATTTATAGGTAAAATATACAGTTTTGTGTGCCTATGTTTGTGTGTGTTTCTCTCTGTGTGTATGTTGGTGAATATGTGTTTTTTAAGTATGTGGTTTGTATGTGTGTGTGTGTGTGTGTGTGTGTGTGTGTGTGTGTATTTGTGCATATCTGGTGTCTATATGTGTTTCTCTTGTGTGTGTTTGCATGTTTGTACTTGTGTGCATATGTGTTTGTATGTGTGTGTGTGCATGTGTGATTTCCAATAAACATGGAATATGATAAGGAAACTCTATGAAACACCTTTGGCGATGTGCTTAGTCAAGATGATAGCCTCTCCCCTAAGATCACAACTAGGTGCAAATATCCTTTGCCGCTCCTTTCTGTGCCATGTTGAAGTCATTCCAGAGCAGTAAGGGTAGTGGAAGTATATATCAGAAAAAAACAAAGCAGCTCTATTCACAGAAGACACTGACTCAACACAAGTGCTACCAACAGAGAACTAAGTGTTGTCATGGCAAGAGGGAGGTTCATACATGACAATCGACTGTGCTTCTATGTATGAACCACTTAGACAATGAAATTTAATTGTATCATCCTCACTAACACTAAACGCAATGTTATTAAATATACATCTAAGACAGTAAGTATGTTGTATATGCATAAACCTATACTACTCTGTTGAAATAATTTAAAAAAAAGAAATTTAATGTGCTCAGTTATAAAAAGTAGACTTCCGCAAATTTTCGATAAATTTAATATGACTTTTACAATTCTAATAAGATGGTGTTGCACAGAAACTGGTAAAGTGGTTTTTAGGAGTGAAATTTCCAACTCATTGAAATTAACACAGCCAACTTGTTATTGGGATAGAATGATAAAGTACCATGGTCACCAGAACATGTGGTGTGTGTGTGTGTGTGTGTGGTGTGTGTGTGTGTGTGTGTGTGTTATTAATAAAGTATGAAACATTTGAAAGGAGGGAGGCCATGCTTTATTTATGGACTAGAATAGAGTCCAGGAGTATGTGAACTTTTTTGTGACCAACTCATTGACAGTGAAGGTACACAGGTAACCCAATAGAGAAAGAACTCTCCTTTCAGCACATGACAAATATTTGAGTTTCCTCATGCAAAATTAGAAAGGAAAAATAGTTTGAGTTTATATTCTGTGTTGTGTAGAAATTAATTCAAAATGGGTCATATACCTAAATATAAAAACTTTTAAATTTCAGAAATAAAATTACACTGAAAAAAACCCTTTCAATTATAAGCTAAACAAAAGATTCGTAAGTACAAATAAGTACACATGCACCTAGACTCTGTTAAGAAAAGAAAAATATGCCATTATTCCTCACATTTCTTTGTAAATATTATAAGCAGACTATATAAATTACTTTCAAAATGAAATAAGTAAAAAATTTCAAATTTTAAAATGTGGACAAAGGTCTCAGCAAATATCTTATTGAAGTACAACCATGAATATAAAATATTGATGCAATGCTCTGCTTCCTTTGTCTAAAAGAATAAATCTAAAACCAAAAGTGTCTATTTCTACCAATCTATCAAAGTGACTGAAATCAAAAACAAGTCCACCAAAACCAACAGGAAATAGAGAAGTAGAAAATCATATATATTGTTGGTAGAGTTAGAAACACATTCTCCTATGTCTTATTTTATATATATATATAAAATCATTGGTCATATTGAGCCATTAAACACTTACATGAACTACTTACATATGTTTTTCTGAATATTACTTTATATACCCAGGAATAGTTATAGTGAGTTTATTAATAACTCCAAGATGAAATGAATTCAAATGTTCATCAGATAATCAATGAATAAAGCTGGGAGTGCTCCATGAGGTAGTTGCCTGTGAAGCATCAAGAATGAACTTATCATGTGATGGTAAGAATGGCCCCTGAAGCATTGCTATAAATGATAGGAGCCAAATGCAAAATTTCACATAGGAATTCCATATATACAACCCTCTCAAAAGAAAGAAAGAATTGCAGACGACACATGTGAGTGATTAGTAAGGAGAGAGAAGGATACAGGAATAGCGAATGGTTTTTCTGAGACTCAGTGTGTCATGAGTATGAACACACTTGCTGTATTTAGAAAACCCCAGTTGGATTTATACCTTAATGATTTTAAACTGTGTATAAAATACACATAAATTTTTATTCCATACAAATTATACTCTAACCCAAAAAAAAAAAAAAAAAGCCAAAGTAGGTAATACCTTTACAATGGTGGAAGTGCTTAAGGTAACCATGGATTAGTGGTGTTTGTTATGTGCCACTTATGCAATTAACTTGCTGAGTGAACTTGAACTCATCCTATTTCCTGTTCTTTAGTGTGAATTTCTGAGGTTTTTCAGTGAGGAGTACAGAAAGAATAATGACCGGCATTGGCTCTTGTCTTGTCATCCTATGATGGCTAATGAAGTGATTTCTTAGGTTATTTTTATTTTCCCCCAATCTCTGAGAACTGATATTTTCACGGGAGTCTGGGCTAGGTTTATGTCCTGGATATTACTATACATATGAGTAGGTATATGTTATAAATGACTAGGCTAGATTTTATATCATCTCATCCTTTAGTATTTAGCAAGCTGTGTATGACTTAGCTGTGAACAAGAATTGTCATCAGCAATCCAGATCCTGGGAATGAATGAAAACAAAAAGAACAAAGCAAGAAACAAATCTCAAGCAATTATCCTGTACATGACATGTTCTGTTTTCTTCTCGTGGTTGAATAGCTCAAATAATTTAGTAAGAATAATTTCCATTCCATAGGCTCACTCCCATTGGGAACTCATACATTCTTCACATTTATCCCACCCTGAAATGTAGGGCAGGATGAATGTAATTATCCTCATTTTGTAATTACAAAAAAACCCTAACATTAATGATAGCAAAATAAATTGAGGTGTGGACATTTTAAGTCACAAGTCATCCTCACTCCTGCGAAAAGGGCAGTGGTTGTAGGCTTATATTTTTAAAACCTACTTTAAAAGTGTACTTAAATGTTTTAACCTTTCTTTTTAGCATACTTCCCAAAGATAGTGGAAAGAATACATTACTAGAGCAAAGGAGGATATGGACCTGTTTAGAAATAGTTTTTTGAGGTGAATTCAATCTTCATTGTCAGGATAACAGCAATTCAGTTTACATGAATCAGTAGTAGTAGTCTGATCCACTTGCAAACACCATTCATAAATCAACAATGGCAAGTCAATCCAGAAGAAACCATGAGTCTCTGCTAATCGGTTGAAGTCGGTAGAAGTGGCAAGAAGAGACCAGAACACCACCAAAAGTTCTTTAGTGTGTTTTCCCTACAGAGTCATCACAAATGATAATCAGCAAAGAAGGAAAGAAATAAACTAATCAGGTATGGTGGTTTGAATGAAAATAGCTCCTATAGGATCATGGGGAGTTACTACACTATTAAGAAGTGTGGCTTGTGGGTTGGAGGAAGTGTGTCACTGGGGGTAGGCTTTGAGGTTTCACAAGTTAGTCTCTCTCTCTCTCTCTCTCTCTCTTCTCATTCTCTCTCTCTCTTCTGTCTCATCTGCTGCTTGCTGATTCAGATGTAATCATTGGGCTCCTTCTCCAACACGTATCTTTCTGCATGTTAGTTTCCATGTTCTGGCATCATCTTTTCACAGCAGTAGAAACCCTAAGGCACCATGTTTGCATAATCCAACTTAGAAAGCAGCCTGACCTTCCTTTACTAGTTTTAGCAACAACTCAAGCAATAGTTTAAGTTTTACCTCTGAAGCAAAAATTTCTGGTTTCTTTGGAGAATCAGTTGTGTCATGTGATGTTTTTTGGAAGCTGTCTTATGAGAGACTGTTTTTGCTGAAGCAGACATGTGGAGAATGTTTTGCTGAGAACAGATGTGTTGTTTTTCTGGAAGCTGCCTGGAAAAAGGGCATGTGATATTTTGCTAGAGCAGATGCTTGAGAGACCACATGACGTTTGGAGAGGGTATAAATATAACCCAACAGACAATAGACTACACTGTGTGGCAAAAATGAGATTCTTCCCCAGGCTAAAGAGTGATTTGAATGTTAGATATGCTGAATATTGATGTCTTGTCCGACTAACATTGAAAACTATTATTAATTATACATCTCATATGACTTAATATTAATGTGAAGCTCAGAAGTGAGGAGTTTGCTTGAGACATGGATTTGGAATTATTACTATGCACATGGAAGACATAACCTTAAGGCAGATGAGACTTTGCTGTGTAGTGTGTATAATTAGAAGAGAATAATACTTAGTTAGGTATTGAGGACCACACAACATAAGTAGGCCTTAAATAAGAAACATAGCACAGGCAACCTAAAGTAAGTCACTGAAAGGTGGCATATTTAAATGCCATGGAAAGGAAGAACAAAATTAGGACCCGTGAAAGGAAGAAGCGTTCTACTATATTGGGTACCCCTAACAGGTGGAAGAATGAAAACTGGGGTGTTTTACTGGACTAGTAACCAGAAGATCTGTTCTCATCCACACGAGGGTAAGGTAGTGGTGTGATGAACCTCCTGTCTTGAGAGTAGTGGGAAGTATTTGTGAGTTACAAGGAGATAGACTTCATCTAAGTTAACATTTCCTTGAAGACTAATTTTCAAATCTGTGAAACACAGATGCTGACAGCCACACTCTCCTTCTGAAGTGTATGGGATGAGAACTTAACGTTGGGCAGGATATGGTAAGTTTCAAGGTTGACTCACAGAATAGAACAAGGGAAGTTTGGATTCGGTAATTCTCTGTTTACACACTAAATAGCCTATCAAATGCATCTTTATTCAAAACCCACTCCGGCTATCAGTTCCAATGCAACTGGAAAGGCTAAAGTGTTGATATTGTAACTCCTGGTTATCTGACAAGAGCCACTTTGATTGTTCCCCAGCAATACCTCCAATCTTTGCAATCCTAGTCCACAAAGACGTGATTCCCTGGGGACTCACTGGGAGCATATGGCACAGACTTTGAAGTCAGAAAGAATAAGGTCTGGATGCTGCTTCAGTCAAACATTAGCTGAGATATCGTTGGCAAGTCATTGAGGCTCTCAAAGTTTTTATTTTATTGCCCATAAAATAAAAATTTAAAAGCCTGTCTCGTGGATTTTCTAGGAGACACAGACTTGGCAATACATGTTAAATAAACAGCATAAGCTTTGGAGTAGAGTGCTAAACTGTAATTTTTGTTTTAATTTTCTGGTAGAATATTCCTTGATTATTTGAGTTTCAAGATTTCTCCTTCTATCTCACCCAAATTGGCCATAGATGTTGATCTCAGTTGTGAGTAAAGAACATAATCCTCCCCACAGAAGCTCTTCTCTCATAAGTCTTCTCTTTCCAATGCCTAGAACTTTAATCAAAGGATGAGTATTAAGGTCCATTTATTATAACACTCCTGCTCTTTTCAAATGTGCTCTAAGACATCCCTATCCATTCAGAGTAGGGATGGTTCAGATGCTGACAGCTGAAGGATAGCAAAATTGTTAGTGATTTGTTCAGAGTTGTTGAAGAGAAAAAAATAAGCAAAAAAATAGGGTCCAAGATTAGACATGTTTAAAATTCCATGAGAAGACCATTTTTAGACTTTTTTTTTTTTTTTTTTAGAAATTAATGTTATTTATCAATAGAAATTCTTCAATATTCCTGAAGTAAATGATCTCAGGAATTTTTGTGCATTATTATAAAAATGCAATAGAAGTTGATATAAAGAAAAATAGACAAAAAAGAGAAATGGTCTATGTACATAAAATGAAATCTCTTACAAATAATGTGATTTGACAGAAAGAAGCCAGTGAAAGGCATTGTCAATGACTTTTCTTTTCCTAGGATATCTGGAATAGATGTATTTATATTTTTCTTATAATTATGTGCTTATTATCACTTTTATAACATTTTACAAATGACAGGAATAAGTGCATTGAGGACTTTAACATTTCAATATTTTGACTTCAGTTAAAAAGATAGGTAAACTTATGTGATACGACAGCAAACAAAGATTAGGTTCAGGTGGAAAAACTAGAAAAGGGAGGCAAGAAATAGTTCTAATCAAAGAAAATGTCACTAGGGGCAAGTAGTGCTGTCTAATGTTGTGATCACTAAACACTGTAGCCATTTACATTAAAATTATTTCATGTAAATTACAAATACATTTCTTTGTCCATACTTGCCACCTTTCTGCCCACAGGATCCAGGCAAGGCTACCAGCCTGCTTCTGAGAACACAGCTGCTCATATAGCATGTCCCAGAGAGTTGGAATAGTGCTTTCCCAAGAGTGGTAATACACACAGAGAAATTGTAAAAGTTGCTTGTGATCAGATGGTACATATACACTATAGATTTAAAGTTTAAACTTCATTGTCTTGCTACATAAAGTAAAATGGTTTGCTAACTAAAAATATAGGAGACTCAATTCAATCTGGTGTAAACAAGAAAAGGACATTCAAGTGTCTAAAAGCCTATAGAAAGAATTTCACGAAGGTTTTCATTCAAGTTTTTTAACATTTTTATTCTTCTTTGTTGTCTTTTAAAAATTCATTCTTCTTAATAGATATTTTATTTACTTACATTTCAAATGTTATCCCCTTTCCCAGTTTCCCCTCCACAAACCCCCTATTACATCCCCTTCCCTCTGCTTCTTAAGGGTGCTCACACACCCACACACCACTTCCACCTCACCTCCCTGGCATTCCCCTATATTGGGACATCAAGCCATCACAGGACCAAGGGCCTCTCTTCCCATTGATGCCAAATAAGGGCATCCTCTGTTATATATGCAGCTGGAGCCATGGGTCTCTCCATGTGTAGTGTTTGGTTGGTGGTTTAATCCCTGGGAGCTCTGGGGAATCTGGTTGGTTGATATTGTTGTTCTTCCCTTCAGCTCCTTCAGTCCTTTCCCTAACTCATCCATTGGGCTTCCAGTTCTCAGTCCAATGGTTGGCTGTGAGCATCTGCCTCTGTATTTGTCAGGTTCTGACAGAGCCTCTCAGAAACAGCTATATCAGGCTCCTGTTAGCAAGCACTTCTTGGCATCAACAATAGTGTCTGGGTTTGGTGTTTGTATATGAGATGGATCTTCAGGTCGGGTAGTCTCTGGATGACCTTTCCTTTGGTCTCTGCTCCTTCCACATTTTGTCCACTTATTTCCTTTAGACAGGAGCAATTCTGAGTTAAAAATTTGAAGATGAACGAGTGGCCCCATCTCCCAACTGGGGATCTTGCCTTGTGATGGATTTTTACTACAGAAAAATTACTTAATTGGATTGTCTGAACAAAAATGAGTTATTTTTTTATGTATTTTATGTGTTTGTGTGCTTGAGTACCAGACACAGGAACTTATATGTATCACATGTATGCAGGACCCTGGAGAAGCCAGAAGACAGCATCTGATCCCCTAGAACTGGAACTACAAGTTGTTCTGAGGTTCTAAAGTGTTGGGAATGGAGTTTGGGTCCTGGGCAAGCACTGTAAATGTTCTTATTAACCACCTTCTCTCTAGCCCCTGGGGTTAGTCTTAAGTTCACAAAAGACTTAATTCAGACAAAGATGCCCTATCTTCCTCTCAACTATGGTAAAGAAAATTTATGCTCTTTCCCAGACTTGCCCTTTCATGTGCCTGCCCACTCCTGTGTGATGTTGCTATGGTTAAGGGAGTGCCACTTGCTGACAGGTGCCTGACACATTCAGAATGGCATACAAGACAAGAAGTGTAAATAGCTTTAGGCAGGCAGGGCCAATCTCTGCACAGAGGTGGAGCTGGTCCCATCCATCAGCCATCTGGCCATCACCTAGCTTGTCTGGGAATTGAACAGGGCAGTGGAAAGTAATCTTCAATGTAGTTCAGGATATGAAACTATGATTCTTATTTCAGAAAACAAAACAAGCTACAACAAAAACTCAGGTTATGATTCCTTTTTTTTTTTTTAATTTAAGGTGTAATACAAAAAGAAAACTATTTTAAACACTAAAAAACCAACTAGGGTTATGTTGGTTTTAAAATGCTATACAGCTCATTGGTTTTTTTTTTTTAAGGTTTCATAAAATAAATAAATTCAATGTTTCAAGGTGTAGCTCTTGAGAATTCTCCATATAATATATCTACTGCTCTATGAACACTATAAGAACTTGTAAACTGTGTGGCCAAAAAAAGAGTTAGTATTTTACTGCTGATTTTTAAGACAAAGAAAGAGAAAAAAAAATGTGCTTAAAAAATACTTAAAGCTCTTGCCAAATAAGCTAAGAACACCAGTACCTTTCAACTGGAGATCTTCAGTTCAGCAGAGAAAATGATGGAATTGTCAGGCAAGAGAGGAATATTTTCATTGCATACTACAACAGCTTTTATTCCATTCTGTGAAAAATAACTTGAACATATTCCAATTGCAATTAATCATGGGAAACCTATGCAAAACCAGCCACTCTTTGACAATGAATCATGACTAACTAACCAAATACACCCAGTGCTGTCCATGGCTACACTGGCTTGAATCCTAGCACCTACTTGAGAATCTGAACCAGGAGGTTCACAAGTTCTACTCCAGTCTTGCCTTATGATGAGATCCTGTCTCAAAGTAATGAAATGGAATTACTTACACCAGCCAAGAGGTTATGGAGAAATGGTTTTAACTTTGTTCTCTACTTGCATTCTTGCTCGTAGCATTCTTTCAGAAATAGAACTATTCCACCACAAGACTGTGGTATGGAAACAGAAGGTAGAGAAATCTAACTAGCCTGTTCTAGGTGAAGATATTCTAAAGAGAAACTGTGTCCATCCTTTATTTTTCTGTTATATTATCGAAACACTATATCTCATGATATCAGAATTCTTCTATGATCTCATATTCAGAGAAAAGAAAGTCAGAGACAGCAGAGAGGAAAATTTTTCCAGAAATAGGTTTACACCATCCCAAAACAGCCTTACCAGAGAGACATTAAGAGATGGACAAGGAGCTGAACTGTACCATGGCCAAGAATACTTGGCTGTGCAGTGCTCTGGTCCTCTGCCTAAAACTTAACCTCATTTGGGACCCTGAAGATAGATTTGAAAAGGTCACAGAATCCTTTTGTCCCTCTATTCAAACTGGTCACATTCAAAACATATCAAGCTTTTGTGCTCTCCACTATTAAGAAAATAAAATTCCAAATACACCTCAATGGTGTTTTTTCACAATAGGATCTTGAAACTTTTCTCTATGTACCACATCATCATTAACTTAATAGATAATAAAACTTATTTTTTAAAAAATACAATCATGGGAGAAGGCAACCCACTGTCATGTAGCATTGGAGGGCTGTAGCCACCCAGAGTCCCACCTCTCACCAAAATACACCATGCAGTGCCAGAAAGGGAAGACACCAAGAAGGCCAATTGCAACTATACCACATAGTGACTTGAGAGAAGAGACCTAGAGGTCTGGCAGCAACATGGCCTGCCTATAGCAGGAGCCACTACAATGTGCAAGTGTTTGGTGGACTGATAGAGAAAAAAAAGTGGAACTATTTGAGCATTGTGAAGAGAGGTGAAGCTGGAGATATGAGGGTGGAGAGGAATAACCTGCTGTGAATAGCATTCCCTACTACCTGAAGCCATGGTGAAATCCCAGCCCATGTTACCTATGAGCCCATGAGGCTCTGTGTCAATGTCTGTAGCTCATATTATCATTAAAGATCATGTAGGCATCCCTGGTCTGGATGCCACCTGGAACGATATTTAGGTCTCAGGGTTGTGCAGAGATGGCCCCATCTCTCAATGGCTTTAGCACTCAGGAGAGTGGACCCTGCATCTTGCCTGGGCTACCCAGTAGAGCTGGCCCTGGTGATGAGAGTGGGGGAAGAATTAATTGGTGGGGGATGAGCTACCCTGAGGGCATGAGCTTTTGTCAGAACACATCTAGGAAATGCTATGGATAAAAAGTGAGTTTCTGGAGATGACAGTTTACATGATTTGATAGGTGTAGTTTGAGATGCAGGGACCTCAGAGACTTCATCTCAGGAATGCCTCTTGTTGCCACTACTATATAACCCGATGATTCCTGGGCTTCAGACCACCTTAATGGGCATATTTCCTACAGAATCAATACAAAGATGTACTTTCATGTAAAAATGCCTGAAGAGCATCCCATAAGCAGAGATCTTGATTATGTTTCCACTAAGACTGAAATAGTTAGCATTTAGGCATTTCCTTTTCACTCAGAGTGATATGCTCTTTATGACCCCATGTGATGTAACTAGTTCACTTAAGTGGTGCTGAGGAGCCTTGGATCTTCACAGTGATAAAAATTCCTTCAACCTTGCCTTTTGTAACCAACCTTTTTGTAAAGCTAGAATTCCTTTGATCACTCATTTCAGTCTTCCTTCATACCTCTTACACTATCACCAACTTGAAAAAAAGGAAAAGAAAGAAAAGGCAGACACATGTACCATTCACCAACAGAGCAGTGTGTGAGAAAAGCTATAAATTTGCTGAGAATCCAAAGTGCTGAGACTTCCATTCCTACATGTTCCTTTCCCTTCCACATCTGTTCAGAGGCTTTCAACAATGTTTAAGTGTAATATGCTGATTCCAGTTTGGAACATGATTCCGATGATGTGGTAGAAAAATTGGGCTAGGGAAGAAATCAACAAGAAGCAGTGAGAAAATAAAATTATGTTATTAGCTCAGACAAACGGGGAAAACAGCAATTAAGGGCTTCACAGTGTGAGTTAAGTAGAGCATACAAATTAATAGTGGTAAAGGATAGAAATAATGGTGGCATATGCATTAGAGTTTGCCAGGCTTGGCTTTATCCTTCTTGGTTATCAGGACTATGACAATGACTTTGGAAAAGGAAACAGGGAAGGGAAAAGAAGAGGAATGAGGGAAATTTTCAGTTGATCTTTTGAGTTAAGATTAGAGTTTTCTTATACATCTTAGTATTCTTGTTTTGGGACATGAAAGTAGAAGTATTGTGTTGAGACCAGGCCTCAAAGGAAGGGGTGATTAAAGCATTAAGCAGAGAAAAATTTTGAGTGATTAACATTTGTTTAAATCAATATGTATCAAGAACAGGTAGTAACCAAATTGGGAAGAAATGGTAAGTTCACCAGTAGGAGTCACTTAACAGTTAGTTCTCTGAAGGAGCAGCGAGAGGAGAGTTTGAAGGGGTAAGGGGAGGTTATATTTTGGTGCTAGAAGACTGGTGTGTGTTGGGGAGAATTTCCAAATGAAAAGTTGGTATTCCTTTACCCAACACAAGCATGATCCAGTTGTAAGTAAAATATATTGGCACACAATAAAAGAAAATACACTCCCTTATCCCCACTTCTTTTTAAAATCCTCTTCTGTTTTACGTCAATGAAGAGATACAATCCAACTTGCTTTTTGTTTAGAGGACCAAGTCCATCTGATTACCTGAGTTTGTTCATCCGGTGCTACTGACCACCTATACCTATTATGTTCTGAGCTCATTGAAACTGACATAGTTGGTTTTACCCATGGGTTTCCTCTCCTTCTGTTTTCCTGTGGTATTCATGCAGTGTGAGTGACTGGCAGTAGGAAAGTGTTATGGGATGTTTTCCCTCAGTTTGCTCCTTGTTCTGCTATTGTGTGCTGCTATCCTCCTCGATGGGGCCTTGTCTGTAGGTGGGCTCAATGGAATTCTGGCTTGTTGTAGGTTAGAGTGGTGGTGCAGGTATTAATAAATGGCAAAAGCAGGGCCACTTTTAATATCAGGCTTCACTTTCTAACTTCACTGCTTATGTTTGACTTTAAGACCCTTGCATTCTCTGAGTACAGACTAATACAAAGCTCTGTAGAGTAATGTGGGGAAAGGAAAAAATCACCTTCTGGTAATTGCAATAAAGGCCGGTTCTTGCATCACTAAACCCGTTGAGTTGGAATATACTATAAAAAAATGATACCCAGGATTAGAAATAGTAAGTTAGTTTGCAGTCATAGACATGGCATGACTATTGAGATCAAGTTGAATTGTGTTTATTGAGTGTATAAACTTATCAGCTGTATAAATGTATAAAGAAACCTACAGCTTCTTTCTAAATGTCAAAATTCCAATCTGAAATGACAATAATCTTAGTAAGGTCACCATGAAGAGTCAGGAAGACAAGGTGTTTCTGTATTGTCATGAAGCAATTATTCTCTAATCAAACTTGTTAAAGCAATAAGGACACGCAGCCTGCAGTTGTCTGGGACTAGAGCACCCACACAATCAAAGCAAACCCCAGCACAATGTGAACCACAAAGCAAACAGAAGCCTAAACAATCAGAAACTACCAAGTAATTTTCAATTGGAGACTCTCCCCTGGATTATGTATGAATAAGGCAAACGCCCACCTGTATCCAATCTCATGTCTCTCTGCTCTGCCTTTGTGTTACATCTGTGGAATCTGCTGCCCAGGCTAAAGAACAACAGCTTTCTGCGCCTCTGCTGGTTCCAAGCTCTGACTGATTCATGAGTCATTCTGTACTAAGTCAACTGTGTTAAATTTTCAACCAAAGTTTTTCTTTTAAATTATAGATACATACACTGTGCCAGCCACTTGCAATACGTGCAAGAGTAAAGAAGCCTGGCCCAGCTCCTGACCCAGAAGACCAGGCTGCTTTTTAGTCTCAGACTAGACTTTACAGCATTGGTGTTGTAGACCTGATATTAACCTCAAAGTAGACGATGTGTGGATGGCAGGCATCATTTTAAACACATTCCAAGGTACCTCACCCAAGTTACTTCAGTTTTGTAAACAGTGCAGGTATTCCTCAAGCGAGTGGATAATTAGCATTCACAAAACACTGACCTTATGAGCTTCTTTATGGAAGGAACCAGAAAAAAAAGACTATGATTAAAAAGCTTGGCATTCCTTCCCTACCAGAGAGTCACAAGATCTTCTAAATCATATTAAAGGTTCCTGGAGTTATCAAATAAAACATAGTTTTAAACATACAATATAACCTGTCTGTCATTTCTTAACAGAGTATTGCTAATGCCCTCCCTTGATCCAGTTGTTTGCTCTCCCTTTCCCTCTGCTTCTCCCTCTCCCTCTCCCCCTCCTTCTTCCTCTCTCCCTCTCCCTCTCCATTCCCCCTTCCCTCTCCTTTCCCCCCTCTCTGTGTGTGTCTTTTTCTCTACTCTTTGTCTCCCTCCTCCAACTATTTGTCACAGTAGTTTGTGGCCATGTGAGGCTGGTTCTCTAAGAACCATTCACATACTAATTGAGACTATTAGAAAGTGAGGTAGAAAGGAGAGCTTTCTTGAAGCAAGGACAACACTACTTTGTCACTACTGGATGAAATGATTCTCTTAGCTGTTGGCTTGCCTGAGATTAAGAACCAGGCTTAATAGAATGGCAGGTATTCTCAGCACTTCTTGACCTGTCTCACACTAAGTAATTCTCTGGTTTTCAACTTCTGGGTCTATGAGGGTGTGAGAGGGTATAGAAACACCCTCAGCTCAGAGGCCAAATCTGTGCCTGAGTTGTTTAAAAATCCTCAGAGTGAGGACCATTCCCTGCCTGGGTGTGAGAGGGAAGCCATGCATCAGTGCCTGTAAAAGGCAAAAACAAAGTCCAGTGCTCTTCTTCCTGTTAACCCGGAAGCAATTATTCCCCAGTGAAAGCTAGACTTCCTCTGCCAGTTGAAGGGTGGGGTGGCCTACATTTGGCTTGTCAAGGGCCTACAGACTTTGATTAAGTGCCCCAACCTGTACTACTTGCTTACCATGGGTTTCAGAAACAGAGCCTGATCTAGAATGAAGGGCATCTTGTCTCAACAGGTGTTGGGGTTTTGTATTCTCTCATGCAAAGTTCCTAAACCCTCACTGTGAGGCAAGCCCATTGGCTGTATGTCCTGTGGCCAGAGCTTAACTTCCCTGTATGCTGATAGATGAACAGTCTGCTGACAAGTTTGACCTGTGTTAGTGGACCAGAAATGAAAGATGGCAATCCATCAGCAGAGTAATGTAGGATGTCAGGCAGCACAGAAAGGAGCATGGGCAAGGGACACAGAGTTAATAAAAGCAACTCATGTTTATTACAGTTTTATTCATAAAAGCCAGGAGATGTAACCAGCCTTAGTCCATCAACAGGTGAATGAACGAGGAAACACACAGGAAAAAGGATGCACACAGTATTAGTTTTTTCTCATTACTGTGACAAAGTGCAGAGAGAGAGCAGCTTATTACTGGCTACCCCAACAGCCACACTCTCATCTCCCTCCTCTTCACGTCCGCCTTATCCCTTCTTTCTCCTCCTCTTCCACTTTAGTCCTGAGATCTTGCAGTGAGAGAACAAAGTTCAAAGCTGGCTGTGCCTCTTGCAAAATGGATGGCCTTATGCAAGCTGTGGGTGACCTTTTACAAGTATGCAGCCTCTTTGCTTTGCTCCATCTTATAAAATGGTGACAATGCTCTTTCTTTCTATCTACTAATTTGGCAATGTTCAGAAGATTTGAAACACAGTTAAAACCATGTAGGAAGCCGCAGACGTGCTAAAGCTTTGTGTCTACTACATGCTTTAATGTGGTGAACATGCACATTTGTCCAATAATGACTTGTTAGTATATGCTTTTAAAAGATTATTTATTTTTATTTTATAAATAAATTTCTTTAAAAAATGTTTTCCTTTGTGTATATCATGTATATCACATATATGCCTAATATTCAGAGAAGCCATAAGAGTGTATTACATCTATGAAACTGGAATGACAGATGGTTGTGAGTCACTGTGTGGGTGCTGGGCCTAAATAGAACCTGGAACATCTATAAGTTCAGGCAGTGCTCTTATCCTCTGAGCCTCACTCTCAAAGCTAGCTGATAAATATACTGAAAATGATTTACTTGACAGGTTCTGCATTGGAGTTCAGAAGAACAATGGAGATAACTTGTGTTCATATCAACCAGGCTGAGCATGCTGCCTCTAACACTGTAACTATGTGAATGTAGGTACAGGATGTGTGTATTTGACTGCAAATCAAGCAAGTTCAACATTCGATGTAATTGAAAGTCATTTGAATCTTTCCATGAATCACTTGGTAAAAGTCCACACACATACAGCCTGTAAGTAAAGCCACCTTTCCATCCTTTCCCCAGATCTCACAATCCTGGGCTCCTCATTCAGTTTGCAGTAGTTTCAAGTCTTCCCTTGGTTTACTTGAACCTTCACCATCCTGCAAATCTCCATTTGATGCAAAAGCAGGAACAGCAGTGAAACTGAGCCTGACTGACCTTTGCTTGTCATTTCCTTTATCTCAGCTTATATATCTTATTTTTGAAAATACCTGGTGAAAATTTCCTCTTTTCTCCTGTCTCTCTCTTCATCCTCTCTTCCCATTTGCGGATTCCAATGGGAAAGCAGAGCAGCAACAAACACTAGAGGGTTCTAAATACAACTGTTGAGGTTGGAGAATGACAAGTCAAAGAGGATACAGAATCTGCCTTAAGGTGTTGTAGAGAATGCGAGGATAAATACAGATCAGTACCAACACAGCTGAAGCTCTGTGGCTTGTCTCCATCTCCCCCAAAGAATGATTGAATGTGTATTTCCTCATGTAAATTTTGCATTATGGAACATATGTGAGTTACTCATACCAAATTACCAATCATGTGGTTAATAATTCTTTTTTCTTTTATGCTGTCTTTTTATATCTAAAATAAGTTCTACAATTCTTTCCTACCGACAAGCCTCTTTGAAGCTGAATTAAATACGTTGACGATGTACTTTTCAAGGGACAGATATATATCCTTCTCAAATCCTATAAGCCTTATTTAAAGGATAGGTTCTTTGTTAGTAAAGGTAAGTTGGTCTCAGCTCCTGAGTTGTTCCAGTGAGCTGGCTCAACAGGACCGGCCACTCTGTTCTTGTGCGCCATCTTGTGAACGAATATGCGCAAAGCAGTCATGGGCTGTTGGAATTCACTGATTACTTTGTACTATCTAATCTTAGCTTTTCCAAACATGACTGAGAATAGTCCATCCACCTCAACTCACCCATTTTTATGGTAAGCACACAGAGCCACTAACAGGATAGTTTTGTGTTTCCTAGTTTGTGATACACTGACAGAAAAAAATAGGTTGCTGGAGAAAAATAACCACAGTAACTAAAAATAGCAATACAATAAAACATAACAAAGGCCAGGATTTACTAATTGTTTATCTTGTATTCTATATTCTTTATTGAGAGATTTTATTTAATGTTAACAAGTCTTTTTGTTGGTGTATTTGGTTTGTTTTTTATTTGTTCCTTTGCTTTGTTTTGTTTTGAAGAAGTCTGACTATGCAGCCCATGGTGTCCGGAGCTCAAGTCATCCTGGCCCATCCTGTTATGATTATGTGTGTATCTCACCATGCCTGGTTTGCATAGAAAACTAATAATTACTTAGTTGGTAAATCAGAAGTCAGGAACACCAAATTTAACTGACAAGTCTTGAAACTGAGTACACTTATGAGACTTTCACTTAAACACAATGTTGAAGCGTAAACTCTTCCACAGGGCTTCTGAGCAGGTTGTGTTATATTGGAAACCCAAATTTGAGATGAATCTTAAGTTAGCATATGAGGTAATGAGTTTCATCATGGCCTTGTTTTATAATATACATATACATATACATATATATATAATTTATACACACACATACACATATATATATATAGTATAATGTATGTATGTATGCTATTATGCTTAGTCCTTCTCCCCCACTGTCCTCTCTCCTGTAGCCCCTTCCTCCTCTTTCACTGGCTCTCTCTCTTCCTCTACTACTTTCCATTCTACTTTTCCATCTCATATACGGAAACATCACTTTATAAAGAGAAGATCCACACACACACACACACACACACACACACACCACATACACACACACACATACACACATACACACACATGTGTCTCCGTGTTGTGTGTGTGTGTGTGTGTGTGTGTCCACAAGCGCACAAGTGCACGTGTTCATGTGACAGGTCAGAGTAGACACTCATGACTCTTGCCTCTAAACGGATAAACAGATGTTATAGAAAGGCAAGCATTTTTCTTCCCAAATGATTTCATAGCATCTTTGGTTGACAAAGTTTATGCCCATTTATACAGAGTAACTTTCCATTAGCCACAATTACTAAAATACTAATCTGCTGACAGGATATATACAGTTCTCACTATTTATAATAGTTATTTAAACAGCTTGAAATGATACTTGGTAGTTAGAGAGCATGGCTCATGACCTATGGAGTGAGCGGTCCTATTCAAATTGTTTCAGAAAAGCCCATAGGAGGCACAATTTCTACAGTAAAGTTCAAAATGGAATTCTTTTGGCTCAGTAGTTTTCACACCCTCTCTAGTTTTTAGTTGGAGTTGTGCTTTGGGTGGATATTTTGATTACAAGTTTCAAGATAGAAACTCGCAAAACATGAATCATGAGAAATAGAATGTACTTGAAAAATACACAGGTTAGAAGTCAGAAATTAGAGTCTGGAATAATGTCAGTTTCTTTCCACCCAGAATGTGTATCTACCATGGATTTCAGTTCTCTACTATCTTCGGACTGTCTTCTTTTGTGTCCCCCTAAGGACTCAGTAGATCCTGTTGGATATTTGTAAATGAGCATGTCCCAGATGCTGACATCTGGAGAATAAGAGCATTTCACCCTTGCTTTCAGCCCTGTATTTTGGTAGTACATATTTATTACAAAAGTCACACAATTAAATATTCATCATATCCATCTGTAGACTCCCATGTTGTTTAGTCCTTTGGAAAAAGCCTGCATATTCAGAACTTCTATTTCATGCCAAATAGTTTTCATCATCCTGAAATGAGATTTTTTCCCTGTTATGTAACTGCTCACCATCCTCACAGCATCTGAGGTCACTACTATACTCTCTCTCTCTCTAGTTTCACTAGTTCTGAATAGTTCACATGCAGAGAGGCACACAGCAAGTGGATGTTCATGTGTAGTGCCTTTCCTTTAGCATAATGATTATGCTAATATGCAGAATGCCACTTGGTTCTCGGTGTCTCTAAACTTTGCTTTCTTAGATTCAACTAATAATAGATTTAAACATATACATATGCCTATGTTTAAGAATATGTCTGTAGTGGACATTTACAAATTTCTTGCAATTATTACATAAGTGATATGATCACACAGCTATTTGCATAAGAATTACACTCAACTATGGGTTATAAAAATTCAGGTATTTAAAGACTAAAGGTAATACATGTTGTATATTCCCAAGTGAAGGAAGGACTCCAATGCCTGAGGAATTTGCTATCTACTGAGCACCCAGGCATCAATTTTCTTGGAATATGGAGTGATGCCTGTACCTCACTTTTGTGGCTGATTAGCCCAGAATGTAAATGCACATTTTGTTTATCTGCTCACGTGCTGATAGGCATTTGCATTGCTTATGAATTTGCTGCTCTGAATCACATTGCATGTTTTGTTTGAATAATTGATTTATTGAGAGTGAAATTGTTGGTGTGTGATAATCATATATACTCAGAAATCTACTCTATATAAAATGCTGTGAGCCAAAGGATGCAGTGTGAATCTAATACTGACACCTACTCTTCATGCAGCCTCTGGGAAGTCCTTACCTTCGTTGTCTCTTCTGTAAAATCCATATTTACACAACAATATACTAAGATCCAGGTTATTTTGGTTATTCTGTGGCATAATCCCACGGCAGCCCGGTGAGAACAGTAACAGCATCTGACTAGCCCAAGAAAAGACCAGCACTCAAAATAGTAAAGTAAAGTTTCTACTGAATGGGATTACTTTGAACCTTATTACAAAGTTTAGAAACCACCAGTCATTAAATGCTGTGAGTCAGGACAATATCCACCCCTCCCCTACAGCCTCCACCACACACCTTGGAAGAGTTTCAGGTTTTGTCAATTTGGTGTTTATAGGTACATTTAAAACTAAGTGCTATGGAAGAGTTAGGGAAGGACTGAAGAAGCTGAAGGGGATTGCAACCCCAAAGGAAGAACAATATCAACTAATCTGGATCCCAAGGAACTCCCAGAGCCTAAATCACCAACCAAAGAGCATGTGGGAGCTGGGCTGAGGCCCCTGACACATATATAATAGAGGACTGCCTTGTCTGGCCTCAGTGGGAAAGGATGTGACTAATCCTGTAGAGATTTGATGTCCCAGGGAGAGGGTGGGCCTTGGGGGGCACCTTTTCAAAGACAAAGGGAAAGGGGAGGGGGAAGAACTCTGCAAAGGGAGACTGGAGGGGGGCAACATTTGGGATGTAGATGAATAATAATAATGAAAAAGCTAAGTGCTAAGAATATTATCATTAAGAAGAATCCATTAAAATGACTTTGGCCAAGGACAAGGAAGTAGGCTTCAGGCAGAATCTGACATTAGGCTACAACAAATGAAGTAAACTCAGGCAGGAACCTAAATATTATGCTGGAACAAAGAAGTAATTTCAGACAGGAATCTAAATTTTAGGCTAGAACAAGGAAGTAGGCTTCAGACACGAAAATGACCTTGTGCTAGGACTGGGAAGTAGGCTCAGATACTTTGGTCATCCTGATAAGCCCTTAGAAACAGTGATCATAGGAGTGTTCACGTAACTGGGTTTAATGCCTTGTTTGTTCTTTGACTATTTGTGTTTATTGTCTTGCTTGTTCCTTGACTATTTGCATCTATTGTATTGCTAGTCCCTCAACCTAGAACTGACCTTAATACATGAATGTAATCAAAATGGTATAAAAGCATAAAGGAGGAGGGGGATGGGATAGGAGGTTCTAGGGAGGAGAAATCGGGAAAGAGGATGATATCTGTATTGTAAATAAATAAAATATCCAATAAAAAAGACGAATCCTTTGTGCACTGCTTGCAAATACGTCTTTTAACTTCTCACACATACACACACACACACACACACTCTTCCCACCTTAAATTTTGATAAAATGATAAAGTTCAAATCGTCTATTCTTTCTTTTCCTTCTTATGCCTCTAGTTCTAACTTTCAAAGCAAAGTGACCTTTGCTTCAATCACCACAGATGACCTAGAATATGTGAGTAGTGCCTATCCCTTGATAAATGATGGCATGAGTTCTTAGGAGAGAAGGTTAATTAATATACGTGGAGATACATACCCAAGTAAAGGCATGCTGAGAGATTCAAACTCATGTCCCATGTTAGAGCCATTTATTTTAACTGCTCTTATTATGCAAAAAAAAATGTAATTATGGTGACTTAAGGAAAAGAAAAAGAGTGATCAAGTTTCAGAGAGTGGGTAGCCGTTAAATAAAGAGGGATGTGAACTGATTGTCAGGTGCTGCTGTTTTTAGAGGTGCTGATCAGTATAATGGCACACCTTGACCACGTTAACTTATTTATCAAACAGCAGGTTGGGATTGTGATTACTACATATGGACACTAGAGGGTGCTATAAGATCTCAGTTTTACTGGTTCTTTAGGCCCAACTATTAAAAACATCCTTTTCCTCGAAACCTTTGATGGTCTTTTTTTGAGAGAGACAAAGCCGGCGTCCTCTGGCTGGCATTCAGGCCCTTGCCATCTGTCCTGTTTGTCTTGGTTGAGACTTTTTCAGTCTCTTCCTGTCTATCCTCTCATGCCCCAGAATTCAGAAGGCCACATTGCTTCTCCCAGTCCCCTCCCGCTCCCCATCTTGGCACTTTCAGGTGACTTTAGTGGATGCTGTCACGCACATCTGATGTCCCTCTAGGATCCTGACTCTCAAGTCACTAACTACTAGGAGATTGCTGTCCACTGAGGGTCAGGAGCCAAGTCCAAGTCCCTCCTCAGGAATCGTCACTGAGCTGACAGAAGCATCTTGCTCAGTTTCTCTCTGTCTTTGTACCCTCAGGGTCAGCCAAGTACAACAGGCAGATGCAGGCCGGGAGCCCTGGATAGCTCTGGGTGCCATCATGCTCTGGGAGTCACAGCTATGACAGCTCTATCACATTAAGCTTCTCTTTCTGGCCAATGCTGGGTCCCTCCAGGGCTGGACAGGTGTGCACCACCCTTCCCTTTAACACAGGCTTTTACATTCTGTAGGTATTCCTTTCTATCTTGGTTTCAGAGCTGACCCAAGATATGGACTCTGAGGGTGTAAGGCTCATGTCACATGTTGGGACTTGTGGAGATAGTGTCCAGAAGGCAGAGGGCTATGCCTGACTATCTCTCAGAGGTCCTGCTCATGATGGAGAGAGATCATGACAGATGAAGGTGCAGTGGTTTTCTACCTTCTACCTTCCATTCTTGCCTAGAATTTCCTAAGGAATTTTTATAAATACAAATGTCAAGATCTATCCCAAGTTCTTTATTTAAGTGGACTGAGGTCTTGTCTGATAAAGTGTGTGTGTGTGTGTGTGTGTGTGTGTGTGTGTGTGTGTGTGATGCATATGCAGAGGCCAAAGCAGGACCTCTTGCTTGGAATTTATTGTTCTACTACTCTCACAATGTTCTGTAATCCTGGTTTATTCACATGTCACGGGTATTTTAGCAAAACAGAAATGAATGGCCCTTGCCACCCTAGGAAGTACAGGGAGAGCTGAGTTCCCGCCCAGGGAAGTCACGCTTTCCCTGGCCAGGGTTCTCAGGGAAGCTGACTCTGATCCTGTAAGTTTTCCCAACTTTCAGAAAGAGAATATTGGGCTGAGGAGGAGTCACAGACTGGGTAGTTATTTCCCCCATAAAATGTGAACTCCACGGATGGATTTTGTCCAGAGCAAAAATAAAATCTGTCATTGATTATAAAAAACAAAACAAAAAAAACATCCTTTTCTCTAATGCTATTTCAAGAGCTTAGATATAATACTTTCATTTCAAGATCAACTCTGATTTGAATCCGTGCTTTTTGGTGATCTGGTGTTATTATAGATGAATTGCGCATAATTTCAGAGCTGCAAAGAATATATTATTTCCTTCCTTCCTTTCCTCTTTCATTCAGATGTCATCTAGATGTTATCTTTCTGGTTTGGAAAACGAAACAAAAATATAAACATAAAGTTCTCTGTGGAGATTAGACACATAGTCATGTCCCTTACCTTGTTCCCACCACCATGGCAAGCCTCTGTGTGTTACGTGGAAGATGATACAAAAATCATTCATTACTGAAAATCAGGTGACTGGAAGCTGGACCACCAGCCTCAGTTCTTTTCCTGACTTTATTGTTGTTATAACCTGAGCACCAGAATAACTCTTCTTCTTAGTTTTTGTTTGTTTGTAGAATTTCTTAATCCTTCTTTACAGGTTAGTTAGAACACTTTTGATTGGAAAACTGTAGAAAATTAGCAATGGCCACAAGCAGATGTCGTGTGGTGACGTGTCAATTTTCCACATTATCCTAGTAACATGACTCTTATGTGAAAGTGTTTGAGGAAACAAAAGGCTTCCTGGAACCCTTGTACCTGCGTAGCTAGAGCCCCTCCTTTTTTTCCTGGGTCTCTATATGCTCTAGTCCCTCCCCCAATCCCTGTCCACTCCCAGTGTTGTTTGCTGGACACTCAGACAAGAATCCTGAGTCGTACTCCAACGCAGTCTCTGTCTTTCTTCTGTGTCAGTCTTTGGAGATCATCCTTCTACATTTTTTCCCAAATGAATCAATCTTTTAACTTATTTCTTATTTAGCTATTTTTGGCATCACTTTTCTTTTATTTTTACCCTTTCTACTTTATAGTTCCATCAGGTTAGCTTTTATAAATTTCACAAGTGAGATCATGCACACATTTGTCTTCTGGTGTGTTTTCCTACCTTATTTTAATTAGCACCATGCACTCCAGGGTGATCTATGCTGCCTCAGATGACAAGATGTCTTTATTCTGAAGCTTCCCAGCATCATAGTCTTTTGTGTGCACTCGCCACTGTCCTGTTCTTCCCTGAAAGACACCTGGGGTGCTTCTGTATCTTGATGATGATGAATGGTGCTACAGTAAATGTGACAGCTAATGACTTACAGTCAGTTCACATGAGTGGGATTTCTGGATAATAGAAAAATTCTACTTTTAGGTTTCTGAAGACTCCACATTTTCTCCAAAATGTGTTCACCATTTAAAATTTAGGAGAGGGTATTTAATTTTCGAAAAAAAAATTCAAAAGATTGAAGGTTAATAATAATAATTTTTAAAAAAATGCCATTTCTTAAAAGCGAGAACTCCAAGAAAATTGTCTAGTAACCTAAGAAAAAAAGTCCTAAAACACTATATATCTTGTTTAGAAAGCCTGAAATATGTACTTATGAAAAAAACTGTTTGTCAGTCTGATGTCAGTACTTATGATAGTTCGACTGGTTGTAGGGAGATATATAAAAGTTTGTTTAGTTAAAATGTAATTATTCAATGATTTTATTTCTATTATCACTGTACTCTGCTGAAAACTTTAGAATAGTGCCTGGTTGTTGTTAATAATGAAATAAGATGTATGTTTGTTTTAATATGTGAAGAAATGTTTTCCTAAATCAAGCTAGTAAACAAACACCTTAGAAAATTGTTTTGGACCTAATCCATTGTCTTACCAGAGGAAAAATGGAATTAAAAGTAAAAACTATTGTCTGATGGTTGCAGGCATGAACTCTAGCTTTCTGCACCAGATCACTTCACAAACATGCCTAGCTCATTCCTTGGTCTACAATTTCTATGGTTTCTACAGTAAGACCCAAGTAAGTGATTACAGAAACTTTCTCATGCTAGAGATGTTGCTATGTAATACATTCAGAATCATTTCTGTCATCTTCATAGCTGTTAGTACAATGTGGCTCTAACTTCTAGAGAGAAGGTGAGATGTGTCTCAAATAGACCCCAGACATCTTTGAGCTGAAAGTTTCTCACAGACAGGTATAGTAGCAGTCAGAATCTGAACGATATCATCACTTGTTGACTGGAAAGAAGTAGGGCATAAAGTGTTTACTGAAACAATAGATCTGAAAATAAGAGTAGGAGTCATATAGATTCCCCCTCTAATAACAAATAAAACCTAGGGAGGATGTTGGTGGGACTCAGAATGCCTGGGCTCCATGTGCATGGAGAAGCCATGCACATGTGGAGTCCGCATTCAGATTACTCACCTGCAGTAAGAGAACATCTCCAGTCACAGATCATGGAACCCAACCTCTGTGTGCATCATGGAATCATTAGGCATCTGGGCCGAGTGTAATAAATCATCCACACCATAGAGTTTTCTCCCTGCCATCACTGTCTTGTGAAGTCTTTCCACTGCTAGCACCAACAGAGCACTTTCCACTGACCTATAGTTGTGACAATTTGCTGGAAACCAACCTTGATTCTATCCAAACTGGTTTATACAGTACCTTAAACCCTGTTCTAGATAGTAGTGTTATTGTAGGAAAGGATATTAAAAATTCATGTAAAGGGTACTGAAATCCATAACAGGGACCATGGCAATCAAATTGGCTTAGATTCAGAATGTTTTAGGTTAGATTAGGCTACATTATAATAACTTGGGCTCAAATCTAGGTAGCATGACTTAGCAGATCCAAGGTAAGGTTTTAGACAGTGTTTGACTTGGTCTTGGGCAGCTGGAAGGACTGTCTTGTTTTTTGATTTTTTGTTTTTCCTTCCTAGCTTCTAGAGGTCTTCTGTAGCCATGGTTCATTACTATGTATCCTTTCAACTTCTCCTTTCATTTTTGCATCTCTTTCCCTGGTTCTGACCCTCACCTAAAATATTTGTTGTGATTGAATTGGGCATTCCAGAATAATCTAAGATAATCCTTCCATTTTAAGATTCTAAACTTAACCACACAAACAGAGTTTCTTTGTTGCCCAAAGGTAACATACTTTTTAGGTCCTGAGATTTCCTTTGAGGGCCATTATTCTATAGTGTACTTAGATGGTAATCTATTTTTTACCTGAAAAAATAACAGAAATCTTTGATGATCTTCATCACTAAGTGTGTGCACACCTCTACCTGCTACCCCATGAGCATACAACTGTCACATGATTCTAATGAAGACTTCAACTCCTAGGATAGCATTTTTATAAGGCTATCCTTCCTGCCACATGCGACTACTGCCAACATCTCTAGCATGATGTGTGGTACCTCATCACAGCTCATCAGTCTAAGGGATGGATGCAGCCCATAGGTGAAGGCAATAGCTGAGTATAATGGCTATGTACTGTACAGGGGAGATCTTCGGAATATGGCTGGTGGTACTGTACAGGGATGCATATTAGGTGAGGCTAGCCATGCCTCAGATGCTAACTCACTACTACCTTTGTGGTCCATCTACCTGTGTCTCCTCATTTTCCTTCAACTGATGTTTACCTTTAAGTCTCTCCTATTTCTTGTCTTCCTAATCATGGAAATTCACTGTGTCTTTTGGAATCTGAACATTTACTCTTAGTGCACATTCTCTTTTTCTATTTTCTGCATCAGCAAACTCAAGGGCAAACACATACTCTGCTTTTTTTGGCTGTCAGTTCATTTATAAGGCAAGGATAGAGAATGCTTAGCTGAATTAATGAGGGAAGATAAAAGCATTGAAACAAATTCTAGAAACCAGATCATTATAATAAATAATTTTATTTTTTAAAAATATTTAAAGATATTATCTACATAGCTTTTAAAATTCACCACGGATGGGAAAGTCAAGCATATCATTTCCAGAGCTGTGATCAGAACTTGCTTTCTAATTCCACACCCCTCTGTGGGTTGTATTTAGCTTATTTATTTTAATATACTTCTATAATTTTAAGCCTTTGGATTTCCAAAATTACACTAGAATCTTATACATTTGCCAATAAACCTCCCAACTGTTACGATATCTGCCCTCACTCTCCTGAGAGATAGTTCAGCTCTACAGTTTCTAAAGCAAGGGATCAGCACCACCATGGGTTAGAGACTGGCACTTTGCTTTTTCATAACTTTAGCCAACTCTCTTTGTGACTCAGGGCTCCCTCTTCAAAGCCAGGCAATGACGTGTACAAACTCTCCCGGTGCTTCTCCTCTCCCAAGGAGAGTAGGATTGGCCTCCAGGCCCAAGCAAAGGGCAGCTCCTGCTAAGTTAGTTTGTCTGCATCACATGGAAGGGAAGTAGCTTAAGGTCTAAGAAGAGACTCTTCCCACAGGTACCTGCCCACCTTCTAATATGCAGGTAGACATCAAGAATGTGGATTCTGTCTAGCAGTACAACTGGTCCAGCTCTCTCCATGCAAGTGGCTGCTTGTCTCAGCAGGTCTCATCGTTCCACTCTTTGCTTTCAACTTCACCATAAAATAGTTAAATACAGGAAGGCAGCCCAGATTAGTGTCTAAGTTACCTTTTGTTTGCATCAGACAAAATATGGACTGAATCCCATTTCTTCCAACTTACTAATTACATGCCCTTGGGCAAGTTATTTAACTTCTGAAAGCTTGTTTTCAACCCTGTAAAGCAGGAATGAAGACATCTTGTTGTAAGGACAAAATCAAATAAAGTAAAATACTGTGTTGCATATGACATACATTGCTGTTCAAACGCTATTTATTTTATTTCATAAGAATGTACCGAGATTCTATTATGAACAATACCACACTTAGAAACATGTTAGTAGGTAAAATAAAGGAAGTGTGCTTCTGTCTCCTAGACATGCTGTGACTCGTGGCAATACAGGTAATAGCGAAGCGAGGAAAAGCAATGTATGGAGGAAGCCTGTAAGGGGAAACGAGTTGAAGGATGATGAAGTTGGAACAGCACAGCTGGGAGGAAAGTCTCAGAGAAACCTCATTGCAAGATGTAGGCAGTATCTCTCCCACCATCCGTATTCTGTAGAAATTTTCTTTTCAACAGCATAACCTCAGAGCTGTGGAAATACACATTTCTCTATTTTCTGTGATGTCCCACAAACTAACTTTCTGTAGGTTTGTCATTGCCAATTCTTTGAACTTAGAAAATGGTTTTATAAGTTCTCAGAGCATTAAGTTAGTAAACAAAATGACATCTTTCTACCTGGTCTATCTGTCTTTCTCTTTCCCTGCTATTACAACCTTGTTCATGATTGAGATGGTTAGTGGTTTTCTTCGAGTATGTGAATTAGCATGCGTTAATAATTTCCTAAACATATTATCAGGCTCTAACACTTGGAATAAAAATCAACTCTGTGTCTGTCTGTCTGTCTGTCTGTCTGTCTCTCTCTCTCTTTCTCTCTCTCTCTCTCTGTGTCTAAATACTTGTGTGCTATCTCTACAGTGGATAAACCATGAAGAAAGAAGATTGTCTGCATACCTGATGACATAGCTGCTGTCATGTGTGGGCAGAGTTCCCTGAGTAGTTTGTGGGCAGGTGGCTGGGTCATCCCTCAGCTCATTCACACAAAAGTTACATAATTCCCCTGTCCTGTGAATGTCACAAAGAGACAATGGAGTGTTGTAATAAAAATTGGGGCACCTATGTTTTAAAAGCGTTAGATCAGCTCTGACAAATGTATGAAATATCAGGAAAATTTTCTCCAGTGCTTTCTTAATTAGCAAAGCAAGTAAAATAACCCATGGCAATGACTTTGCAGAATACAAATGAGGTTTTCATGGACAAATCTAGTACTTACTCCTCACAAAGTGACAGGGGATAGTATGTACAGCTCAGCCCACTTTACTTGCCTGTGAAGCTCAGACAAATATATATATGCGTTGTGTGTGTGTGTGTGTGTGTGTGTGTGTGTATGTTTGTGTGTGTGTGTATGTATGTATATATGTATGTATGTACCAAAGAAGGTTATCATTATTTATATGATGGGCTTATAGGTTTGTCATTCATTCTTTTACAATATCCTAGTGTTTAGTTTCTAAGTCCCCTTAGATTTTCGCAGCCAGCAATCCAAGTAAGTGAATGGTTGCCCATATCCCCCACATACAGATGTAAGCAGAGTGTTACCCAGACTCAAGGTTTTTAAACATCATAGAGTTACAATGAGAAACACAGAGATTCCCAAAAATGGAGTTTCTCAGAATAAGGCTTTGTATGAATTTGATAACTAGAATTTCAATATACGTAAATAATATGGATGCCTTTTTCCTTTCCCCTGGATTAAAATATATACTTTTAACAGATGCCAACACTCATATTCTCTAGCCATGAACTATTTGAGGCAACCTGCATTATGACCCAGTCATGTGCCCTTACTTCTATTCTTCTGACCTGCCAAATCCATTCCTTTCCAGACTCTTTCTCCTTTGTTTGAAATAATCTTCCTTTAGAGATCTGTGTAGCTCTTTTTCTCTTAATCTTCAATCTTGGCCTAGCTTAAATCTCACTTCCTCATGCAGGCTCTTTCTGCACATTCTATCTGCCGTTCTCCATCTCCAGCCCCGACACTATACAGCTCTTATCACAATCTGAGATTGAGTTATTCACTGTTTCACTTTCTTGTTTACTCATTTCTTCCCTGGAAAAGAGAACCTGTTGTTCCAGATGATTTTCACAAGATTTGACATTCAATGACCACTTGCTGCTAATCAATCAAAACTAACACCCAGTAAAATTCCATTTACAATTAAGCAAGACTGGACTTTTATGTTGCTTAGAATGGAGAGATCTAGTAGACCTGGGCAGGGGTTAAAGTAGACAGCACAATGTGGGTCCTGTGGAACTCAGGGGGATGGACTGCACTCCTTAGTAGGTTTACCAGTTACTATGGTCTCTAGCCTTTACTAGTTGGATATCAACTCTACTGAGTCCCTATGGTCAGCATTTCAGACTGTCCCATTACAGTCCCTCACATGGTGATGTACTTAAGTACTCCGAGTGTGTTCCATGTATTGTCTACTCCAGTTTGATATTAGAATAATTAGGAGATTATTATTTAGAGGAGTTGAAAGATAACAGATATTCATGTTATTACAGGGAAGGTATATATGTAGACTTTGAAGTCTGCCCAAATGAAAACTAAAACCTGCAAATTTTTTATTAGCTGTAAAATGTAGACATTATTTCATCCTTATAGCCCTGCTAAGAGATTGTCAGGGTAAGAATTATATCCATGTTTCTTTGGTATCTTGAGTTGATATGTATACATGATTATGTGTGTGTCAGCACCCTTGTGTGCAGATATGCATGTGTGCCTCTGTGTAGAGACCAGAGACTAACCTCGGTTATCAGGTGCCATTAGAATTGTTTTTGAAGACAGACTTTCACTGGAACCCAGGATTCCTCCTGTCTCTGCCTCCTTAGAGCTGGGGACACAAACGTGTAACACTACTCCTCATTTTCACATGGGTGCTTTGCTCAAGCTCAGGTCCTTTGGCTAATTAGGCAAGCACTTTACTGAGATACTTTCCCAGCCCCCATGCTCAGTGTTTAGTTAAATGAACTCAACCTCTTGTAAGTCATGCACTAGTCAAAGATAGACAGCAATAGAGATAGCTCATATCTTTAGGGGTAAGATGCTGTCTCTCTCATTGAGCTATTGGTTCTGATTCCAGACCTGAGTGGGTCTGAACCTGTGCAAGGGACAGCAAGGGCATAGGTATAAATCCTAAACTCAACAGCTGAGGTTGTAGATATTTTTTGTAAAACAACCATGGGTGCTTTATAAAGAGCAATTAATTACTCAGGCAACAAGAACCCAGCTTCAGGGGGTTAAGAGGACCCTTGAAACCCTGCTCTGAAGACTAGATTAGAAAATGATCAACTCAAGGATTCGCAATGGGGACAGTATCTGTCTTCTCAGACACACTAAGATCAGCATTGGGGACAAGAGTACCAAGAGTATTTCTCGAGGAATATTATTTGTCAACAAATTTTATTTGTTAAAGAAAGACCATGATGGAATACTTGTTATAGTAATTGAGCATATTTTAGGTTTAAAACTAAGCATTTTCGAAATGAGAAGGAAGTAATAAGAATTAGAGTGGTGTTTCCCCCACACGTGTTAGACAGAAAAACATTGTTAAGATGTTTTTAGCCAGAATGTAGATGAAGATTTTTACAAAAGTTTATTAGTTACTTTTTAAAATACATTGTACAAAATGAATTAAAGTGGCATGATATTGTGATTTCAGCAGGATGGTAAATGCTTAAACACTTATTTGTGCCCCTTGCCCATACTTTATTCTGATGATCAATCTTAGGGTCCTCAACATACATGTTAGGTAAATGCTCTGCCACTAAGGTGCATCTCCAACACAAGGCACTTAGGATTTTTATGGATCATTAAAAAAAGAATGAACAACTGTAGAATGTTTTTCACAAACATGCTACAAATAAAATTATAATGGATGATTGATTAGAGTTCTTTGAAGTCAACTCCATCACTTCATTTGATGAACTCATTTTTAACATTCTAATGTTTAATTTCATCACTTGCCACCACATGAGCCTAGTACTGAAACCTGTTTAATAAGTTTGTGGAAAGTATTCAACGGTTTAATGCGTGGAAAATATTCAACACAGTACTTGGCACATAGTGAGAACCCAATGATTGTTAGCTGTTGTTTGTACCTTTTAAGTGTAACAATGAGACCTTTGAACTGTGGAGAGCTGTCATGTAAAGCAGAAAGCCCCTCATCATTGAAGAGGTGTAACTGGGCCAGGCGAATAATCCCTATGAATGATATTCTTTCCTAGTAGTTGAGAACAGCATATCTCACACTTAGAGGTCTCCATCAGAAGGTTTTTGTGCTTCTGATGTAAGAAAGTTCTAGGATGCAAGAGAAGCCTCGCACTACACTTCTCCTACATCTTTAGAGGACATTTAGTTACTGACCATTAGGCTCAACAGGCCACTACTCCACTGCACCATTTTTGGAGGTGGCAACACTCAGACCAGGCCTCATTGTCACCCACTCTACTGTCCAAAAGAGCCGAGAACCATACAGCTATTGTCCCATACTTCTTGCCCAACCAGGAAAAGTGACTGTGCTGCCTTCATGTCCTTCTTCACAACCGTGGGAACGAGTATAAGGGTTTCTCACAAGCACAGAGAGGATCCATCCTGTCTGGCCCTCAGTGGAACTTGGCTTCTTCCCAGTGGTGGCTGGTGATGGGCACCAAGTTCTACCTTGAACACTTGGTCTATGGGAAAGCTTTCTTAAACTAATCAGAAATATGATTCTCTGTCAGTTTCCCCTGTATATCCCCACTCACCTCATCAAGTCACAAAGAGCAGATCTCCCATGAGACCCTATCAAAAACTTGCTGCCTTCTGGAGTGTTTGCTCAGTAGATGTTGATTCCCATGTTGTTCCTCTTATTACTGCAAGCATAGCTTTCCTGGCCAGCAGAGATTCCACTGCCCTGCCTTTCCTAACCAACAACACTATGTTCAAATGGAGTTCACCTGTGACGTATCACATAGGGCAGAGACTGGGAAATCTAAGGCCTTTTTTCTTCCTTCCTCTAAGAAACTGAGCTGCTTTCAGAGACAGTCTAGATGCAAACTATTGAGAGAATTGACATGAATCCTACAGAAACAGATCATATAGCTCTTGTATGATTGTTCTTTAATGCTCCGGCCTCAACACACATATTTCTAAAAGATTTCTTCAAACCTTACTACCTCTAAACATAAAATAATATTAATTATGCTTATCCTTGGCTAGTTTCAAATGAACGAGACCCAAACTTAATTTATTTATTAGGCTCAGTGCAATTATTGGGAGATCCCCCTTAATCTAATTCTCTAACTCTAGTCTGGTTATCTCCCCAGCTGTGCTCCCCAAATACTTGCTGTTTGAATCTTCCTGTGTTATTTCTGCTCTAGCAGTCTGTCGTCCTGCGGGGGCATTTCACTCAGACACATGATGCCTCCATCATGACTAATGGAGACCTCCTGTTTTTTTGTCATCTCCTCCTCTCTGCTCCTTCTCTTCCTCTCTTTTTACTCCTCCTTCACTCTCATTTTCCTTCTCCCTCATATTCCCTACTTATGACCCCAAGACTGGTAACTCAAGTTTCACCTCTCTCCATTCCTTCCAGTAATTGGCTGTTGCCAGTTTTACTTAACTAATAGTTTTAAATTAGGGAGTGGGTTTACATAGCATCACTTGGTGAGCATGAAAACCTGCTTATGTTGGGATGGGGAGCAACCAGATCTCCCAGTTGGGGACCAGTATTTAGCATTCAAATTAGACCAAACCCCAATATCTGTAGTCACCCATAGACTGAGGACCTTAAAAGCTCATGTCAGTGTCAGCTGTAGGCTGAGTCCTCAGCTCATGTGCAGTGGCTTTTTGCAGAGCTATAAATTGATATCTCAGCCATGTTTTGGCTTCATAGCCTTCACAACTTCTACTTTTTCTCAAGTCATCCAAGGTAAGAGTATACTTCATGAGGCTATTAAGACACTTGAATAAATGAATGTATATAAACACTTAGTATAGTATCTGACAATAAAAAACAATAGCCATGCTGTTGGTGGTGGTTGGCAGGATAATCAGCAAAGAAATGAAATATACGGAAAGTGAAATCTTGTATAGAATTTTAATATTCAGATCAGGGGGTGGAGAAATGGCTCAGTAATTAACAGTGTGTACCACTCTTTCAAAAAACCTGAGCTTGAGTCCCAGAACCTACAGTTGAAAGCTCACAGTTGCCTGGAACTCCAGTTCCAAGGGATCCGATACCTCTAGTCACTGTGAGTACTCCACTCACATATGCATACCCATATCCAGACATACACTTAAGTTTAAAATATGAAACATACAGAAGTTGAGAAGCGCTGGTTTAGATTAGAAGATACCACCAAATGGTTTTGGAACAATGACTAAATAATCTTCAAAGTATAATTTGTTTAGAAGCAAATGCTTCTAAAAATATTTATACAGATAGGTAAGTTTAGAGATTCCTAATCTTCATATATATGTGATATGACTTTTGGTTACTCCATTTTTTCAAGTGTTCCACATATTCAGCATAAGTAGCCTATTGTCCTATGGCTAAAGTCATCTCTAGGTACAAAATCCACTTCTTTGAACTCCCAAAAGGAGGTGAGTTCATGGGGAGATTGAACTCACAAGGAAGAAGGGATTGCAGTTGGAAGTGGTAGCAGCCTGCTTGGCAAGGGCTGATGCAAGACAAGCTAACTCACTATAGAGAAGGATCTTGTGAACCTAAAAGGGTGGTCTGTTATTAGGCAAGGCCTGTTGAATACCCCTATTCAAAGTGCTATCTGCAGGCTTGTGCTTGCTTTTCAAACTCCTATTGGTCAACTGGCAGAGGCCATGCTGTAACCTCTGAAAACAGCACATGAGTGTTTTGGAACTCCTTATGGCAAGGGCCTTTGGAGACTTCCACCCACCTGTGGAGGTAATCTGCAGACTCCTGCACTGATCCTAGGGTACACTTGAGCTTCAGGCCCTTTGTTATGCTTATTCTTACGGTAATTTCTTTCACATTGTCAGTTGTGATTGCAGCTTGGTTTATTGGGCACAAAAGTCAAGAGACTTTGATCATTATTTTAAATGTTTCTATGAGGAAATTAAGCCCTCTTTGCAGTTTATCAGAGAAACTGGTTCTCCGAGCCCCTGACAGGCTCTGTAGTCATCCTGAGTAAGCAAGAGGAAGTCGCTAAGGTTAATGATTCTTGCTTACTTAACTGTTTTTGAAAAGAGATTGCTACACTTCAAGAACTTAGAGATGGCATTAAGAACTTATGGAACATATTAGGAAGAAAAAGAGACATAAAAGGTTAGACATCTTTCCTGAGCCAAAAAATTGACCAAGGAATCTGAATCTCCCAATCTCTTTGGAGGCAAAAATACAACTAGAAACTGCCAGGGAGATAGAAATATATTAAAAAGAACAGGATCATATTGTAAAATTACTACTCACATAAAAGTAATATGTAGACTATTTAGAAAATATTAGACTTATACCTAGAAAATACTATTCTAGGTATGGTATTTTACCCTCTGCTGACTGCAAGAAATATAAAAGTATCATACTGTTAAAGACTCACCATAGAGCTTGAATATCTTTCATTTCTATAACTGCATGTCTGCTGCCAGCCTAGACACAGTATGAATAGTATGTGCTTGACTAGACATAATCATTTGGCTTGCAATATAAAATTCATGCTTAGATAAAAAGTAAAGGCTAATTAATCCTTAGGTATGGGGTAAAGGTCAATGAATGATAGCAGAAGAGTGGGGAAGAGGAAAAGAAACTAGGTAAATGCTAATGACTCTTAGAATTGATGAAAGAGAAATGAAACCACTCACGCTTGAATGCTTTGGAACTTGTATAAATAAAGACAGCTTGACCTCAGGGCCACTTGCTTGAAGGACAACAGAAGGTCACTCTTTTCATTTCTACTGATGTCACATCTCATCCTACAGACCAGAACCCTCTGGACCTGGGCTTCAGCAGTCAACCACGTGATAAGCATGAAATTGAGACTCTACCTTATCGTAGCTGTGTCGTCATCTTACCGTGAAACTTTATTAAACTGAACAGTTCTGGCACAGATTTGGTATGTGTGCATGCATTCATTTATTTCATTGACTTGTGTTGAATAGAAAACATAAAAGGAAAAGGAAATATGAAAGAAAGTAAAATCAATGAGTCTTCATATCATTTTATTTTTATTTTTTAGCAATAAGCCAGATATCTGCACTGTCTCTTATGTTGACATTCAAACTCCAGACAATTGTTTGGGAATTACGTTCTTTGCATATGAAAAAGCTCAGTGTAGATTTCCATTTACCTTTGAAGATTCCATAAGTATATGTATTATCAATATTTTTGGAAATAAATTAGCTGAGTGGAGTTCCTTTACTTGATTTTGGGCCAAACAATTCCACTTTCTAGTCATAATGAAACTATAGCTTAGATCCGTCCTGTGTTTCTTTGGCTCTCCGAGATTAGTGCCTCTCAGTCTTCACTGAAAACGCATATCTTTCTCAGTGTTTTGCTCTGAACCTAGATATTGCTCATGACAAACCTTGCCCTGTTAGATATTCAGAGACTGGTGATCTTCAAGTTGTAATAGACATTCTCTAAGTAAGTCTTATTTAGAGACCAGTCACTACAAGGAGCTTGAATCTCACTGTAGGAGTAATGGGAAGTCATAGAGTGAAACTAAAAATTGCTTTCAGGCATGGCTTTGGCTGATTTTTGGAGACTAGACTGTAGAAGTCAACAATATCCACACTGAATAGGGCATTGATTATGTACCACCCTCATGGGACATAAGAGGTAGACACTGAAATTTAGCTTATTTACCTGCCTTTGATTGAATTACCATGTAGAATTGTTTATAGGTCCAACACATTGCTTCATTTAGCTAGAGAAGGATCATGATTGCTTATGTGTTAACATTAACTACTGATGAATACCATGATCAAGTGTGTACAATAAGAGTAGGGGTAGCCTTCAGTCCTTCTTAGAAGGAGTAACAAAATACTCAAGGGTGCAAATATGGAGACACAGTGCAGGACCGAAACAGAAGGAAGGACCGTCTACAGACTATTCCACCTGGATATCCATCCTATGTGCAGTCACCAAAGGTAGAGGTTGATGTGGATGTCAGGATGTACACGCTGACAGGAGCCTGATATAGCTGTCTCCTTAAAGGTCTGCAAGAGTCTGACATACTCAGAGGCAGATGCTCACAGCTAACCATTAAACTGATCATGGGGTTCCCAATGGAGAAGATAGAGTGAAGGCTGAAGGAGTTGAGAGGATTCGAGACACCATGAGAAAAGCAAAAATCCCAACCAACCAGAGCCCCCAGGGTCTAAACCACCAGCCTGGGAGCGCTTAGGGAGGGACCCATGGCTCCAGCTATATATGCAAGGGAGCTATATATAAGTGAGAGAAGAGATCCTTGGTCCCATGAAGGCTGGATGTCGTGGGGGGGGATACTCGAGGGTGGGGAGGTGAGGTACAGGGGAGGGTGGAAGGGGGTACACCAACGTGGAGGCAGGAGGAGGGGGGACGGGATAGTGAGTTCCTGGGAGGGAGGGGGGAAATGGGGTAAGGAGAGAACATCTGAAATGTAAAAAAAAATTTCCAATAAAAAATTTCCAATAAAAAAAAAAAGAGTAGGGGTAGGAAAAGAAGCATCATAGGTGGAGGGATTTTGAACAGGATGGGCCTTTCATGTTTCCATCTCTTTCATTCAGAAAACGAAGACAACAAATAGGGAGCACTATCAAGTAGAAGCAACACGTTGTCCCATAGAAAATGCTGGCTTGTTGGATTCTTAACCCCAGGTTTACTGAGAATGCTAAAAGGCCCATCTTTGGGGAATCAGCTGACATTAGCAGGCAAAGAATCATTCAGTACATTTTACCTTTGTCGGTACTCAACCATTTTTGGGGGAAGTGAGAGACTCAGGAAAAGTTAAGGACTCCTCCTAGGCATAAACATTCTGGTAATAAAATTGATTAGTGATTATTATCTGATAAAGTATTTAACTCCACAAATGACTGCTGTCAACAATTGCACAGCAATAAGAACAATTGAGGACACGGGGAAAGGCTCATGAAACATACAAAAGGAGTCAGTGGGAACTGATATACAAAGCTCTGGCTTTGAAATTTAATTGAACCAATGTTCAGTGCTCTCCTCTTTCCTTTGCTAGGCATTGTGTACAGGCCATCATCTATAACAGAGGCTCTGTCTCCTATGCAAAATGGAATAATTGCACATTCATGGCTGATGCAAGTATCAAGTGAAAACTAATTAAAAGTATGCAACTAGAAAGCCACAGTTCATGTATATTAGTAAGGCCTTCACTGGATTGCTTCAGACTTTCAAGACTATTTGAGGAATTCTCCCAATGCGCTTGTTCACAACACTGCTGAGAGAAACTTGAACGACACTATGAGAAAATTCCTGTGGGCGTGAAATTGCATAATGTATAAATATAATTTTATGTGCCTGTGTTTGTGTATGTGTTGGCACTGTATCAGTGCTATATTTATGCTCTAATGTTAATTACATTTTTCTAGGGTAGGTATAAGATGTAATATGGGAACAAAGGTTCATAAATAGGACTCTGAAGTCAGAAGACTGATGTTCAAGCTCTGGCTTACAGGCTTGATGGGTTTAAACAAAATTGTGTAATATTTATGAACTTTTGTTTCATCACATACAAAATGGTCATAGAAGTATTTATTTAGTGGTGTGCTGTAGACATCAGAGAGTAAGTAAGAAAGTTTTACAATATTTAGCAAGTAACTGGGGAAAACTGAAAATGTCAATAAATGCTGGATGTTACGTGTTACCATTACTATGAATGAAGCTCACTCCATACATCTGTCTGAAGCAATGAAGATATTGGCTTGAATTACAATCCCTGGGGTGAGACAGATGAAAGAAGATGCTGATTTTCACAGAGAAGGGACATCCTGGTTTGTGGAGGAAGTGTTTCATTTAAGGAATTTGTGACATTTAAGGAAGTGTCACATTTAAGGACTGAGGTTTCTTTCTTCCCTAGCTTTTTCTAGAAATGGTGGGGACTAAAGCGCTTAAGGAATTTCAATACGAAAAGTAGAGAAGCAGCAGTGGACGGACACACACACACACACACACACACACACACACACAGTGAAATCAATCCAATAGTGATGAAAGCTAAGCAGAAAAACCATAAGAAAAGTAACTAACAACTATTAGATCCACTGAACAAGGGACAAAGGAATGAGGGACACATAGCTGGAGCTGTCTTATGAAGAAGTATGTAGACATGAGGCTGTCAGACAAGCTTTTCACAGCAGGCAAATTTGAGTCCACATTCCAGCTCTATCATTATGTGTAAATAGTGAAGCAAGTTACTTAAGTTCTCTATACTTAAGTTTTCTCTAAAATTCTTTCTCACTGAGATGTGGTGTCAGATGTACAATATTTAAGAATAATTTTGTTTAATAAGACTGTTGCTACTTTTAGTAACTAAGAATGAAAAACTCCTCTTAGAAACCTGGCAGCTTTTGTTCACTCAGATTATTATTGTATTGCTCATTGTTCTTGTGTGATCAAAGAAAAAGAAGTTGCGTCTAAATGAGGGCACAGTTGTAAGCGTGTAAGGAAATAAAATGTGCTCCATTCTGTGCACAGGAATGGCACCAAGTCAAAGAGAAAAAAACTCCAGTAAGAAAGGAGAACTCTAGACCACTGCATCAGGCTATTAGTTGTCTTGGTTAGAGTTTCTGATGCAGTGAAGAAAAACCATGAACAAAAGAAAATTGGTGAGGTAAGGATTTATTTGGTGTACATGGACACATGGTAGTATACCATTGATGAAGTCAGGACAGGAAATCAGTCAGGGCAGGAAACTAGAGGCAGGAGCTAATACAAGAGGCCATGGAGGGGTGCTGCTTATTGGCTTGCTTCCCATGACTTGTTCAGCCTGCTTTCGAAAGAACTAAGGACCACCAACCAACCCATGGATGAAATCACCCACAATAGGTTGGGCCCTCCCCCATCAGTAACTAATTTAAAAAAAAAATGTCTTACAATTGGATCTTTTGGAACCCTTTGTTCAATTGAGGTTTTCTCCTTTCAGATGACTCTACCTTGTGTCAAGTTGACATAAAATTAGCCTGTACAGTAGTCATGCATTTTCTGGCAATTGTCATTTTGCTGTAACTCTGTTTTTTCAATATAGTAGTGTTTATAATACAAATTAAATACAGAATTTATTGTCTGAGTAACTGTCTTTTCTGTTCTCTATTTTAATTCTCTTTTTTGTATAAATAACCAATAAGTGGATGTTTTGAATAATGACTTCCTAACATGGAGATGAAGAACTGCAATTTCTCTCCCAATATGTCTAGGACTTGAGGTGGCATATAACAAGAAACCCAACGAGAGGAGAATAATAGTAAAACTTCATAACTTCATGAGGCAGTTGTGGCTAGAGCTAGGAAGTAAACTGAAGAGCTATTTAATTATTTATACAAATTTAATATCAGAAAAAGGCAATGATGCAAGGAGAATCCAAAGACTAAGTGATTCTTGTTTGTTTACATAGTAATAAATATTTAGTTTGGAGGCATGAGGAATCAATCTTTTATCAAGTGCTGGTCCATATGAGAGCATCAGCACTAGATTCTAGAATGTTCTATATCAGCTCAGCCTTATTTCTGACTATCTGGTGTGATCTACAGAAAATCACATAAGTCCTTATGCCTCAGTTTCTACATCCATAAAATTGAATCACAACAGTACTGATACTCCCAGGGTTTGCATATCATTATCTCTATCTCTGTCTCTATATCTCTATATATCAAATAAGGATAGGTAGCAAATACAGTGAATAGGATAGGTAGTGAAAACAGGCTTAGACCAAAACCTGGCACATTTGAAAGCCTAATGAGTGCATGCAACTATTACTAGTCAGACAATTTTAAGTGATTTTACATAATCAAAAAGAAAAAAATGAAGGAGTTATATTACAGTTTGTTTTAAGGGATACATTAATTTCATGACATCTAGGAAACAAAAGCCTTGCTCAGAAGACTTGGCAATGGGATCCTTTGGAAACACGTATCCTTGAAAAGTGTAAATCTCTGTGTTTATGAACCGAAAACATTCAGTAGCAATGCTTTCGTGCTCATTGTACATTGATGTGAAATAGAGTATCATACTTCAGTATTGTTAGCGAGAGAGGCAAGAGAAGCTCTGAATCATCTACATAGCCAGTATTCTGCTCATTTTTTTTTCAAGGCAGAAAACCAGTTTTGTTTTTAAGTTGAGAATAGTTCACCACAATTGCATTTAGTTACTTAAAATTGTGATATTTTTCTTTAAATGGTAATCAACATGTATATCTCCTTAAACATTTAAGGTATTTTGTTAACATATAATCATAATTATTTGTAGATAGCTTGTGAAGTATATAAATATAATTATAAATATAAATTAAATATAAATATATACAGGATAATGATATTTCTATCATTTTATCATTGATTTTTGATAAAAATATATGCTTTACTTTATTTTAAATATCCATAAATCATAACCGGCTATTGTGAACTACAATTACTCCACTGTGTTGTAAAATGCTATGCTAGGATTTATTATTCCCATTTCATGTTGTCTGGGTGCCTATTATCTTCCTATACTCAACTATATATATTTCTCATATTCTGGTGAAATTGCTCCACACCTAAACTTTTCAATTAATTTTTTAGTTATAATGAAAAATACTTGATATTATTATGACATATATGTATTATGTATATGTGTGTGAATTCATACATTCATACACACATATTTAATTATAATTTGATCATATATTACCTTCTCCACTATTCTGTCCCTTTTTTATTGTTCTCCTTCCTTAAAATTGTTTGCTTCTACCTGAGTGTGGTGGAATAACTTCTAATCCCAGGCTATGGAAGGTAGAGGCATGAAGATCAAGAGTTCAAGGCAATTCTTCACTACAAAAGAATTTAAGATACATGAGATACATTTTAGTAAAAAACTTTCCTACTTTCACATTGTGTATGTACATGTATTTCTCTGTGTATGTATGTATATATGTATGTACACTTGTGGGTTTTTTCTATTACTTTTATCTTCTTACAGTCCAGTCATTACTCCCTCAAGGTCCATCCTCCCATAGCTGCTCATCCCACTCCTCCTGCCCATCTCCAAGAGGATATCCCACACACCTCCCTCTACTCCAGGCCTTCAGGCCTCCCCACTCCTTGGGGCCTCAAGTCTCTCAAGAGTTAGGCACATCTTCTCTCAATGAGGCTAGACCAAGCAATTCTCTGCTGTATGTGTGTCAGGGACCTTGGACCAGCTAGTGTATGCTGCCTTATTGGTAGCTCAGTGTCTGAGAGATGTCAGGGGTCTGGGTTAGTTGAGACCGGGGTCTTCCTATGGATCACCCTCCTCCTCAGCTTCTTCCAGCCTTTCCTTAATTCAGTCACAATGTTCTCTGACTTCAGTCCATTGGTTGGGTATAAGAATCTGCATCTACCTCAGCCAGCTGTTTTTGGGGCCTCTTGTAGGATAGCCATACTAGGCACCTGTCTGTAACCACACCATAGTATCAGTAATAGTGCCGGGTCTTGAAGCTTCCCCTTGAGATGGATTCCAAGTTGGTTGGGTCACTGGACCTCCTTTCCCTCAATCTCTTCTCCATTTTTGTCCCTGCAGTTCTTTTAGACAGGAACAATTCTGGGTCAGAATTTTTGTCTGTGGGATGACAACGCCATCCCTTCACATGATGCCATGTTTTTCTACTGGAGATGGACTTTACAAGTTCCCTATCCTTACTATTGGGTATTTCATCTAAAGTTCCTTCTTTTGAGTCCTGAGAGTCTCTTTTGTACAAGAGAAAATAATGAGATTTAATTAAGTCAGTCTTATTTTCCTTAATGTGATGATTCCTGTTGTGTGAGATATTTAAAATGGCGGCATTCAATCTGGCTTTTCTTAATCAGCCACCATGTTCCCAACTAGCCTAGACTTTTGGACAGGAGTGGCGGTGGCATAACAACTTATATCTAGGTTAGTTAATTGGTTAACACTTTCAACTGTGTGGGCATCTTGATATTTGAGCATTACCAATATATATAAAGCTATTAGATAATCTTTAAGCATTAGAGTCTTATTTCTACCAGGTGGATGGTGGGATGGTCTGGACTAAGCCCAGCCTTGTGGAGACAGCTTGGAAGATTGGCAGCTCCATCTTCCACGCTGGAGTCTAATGGGTGGCAGGGCCAGTGTCTCTGGCCACCTGAGCTGGTGGCTTGAGCCACTGCAGTGGGGAGAACATGCCAGCTGCTCATGACCTCAGGCCTACCATAGTCAAGAACATGGGAGCTCCTTAACCACAAGCCAGAATGGGTACCATGGTTTAAAATATTAGCTCAACAAAGTGGCAACCAAAGTAGGCCACAAATTCACTAGAAATTTAAGTCTATTTCACCTGAGAGCAAAAGTTGTATTTTTTTTTTTAAAGAGAGTGAGTGAGTAAACGCTGAGATAAGTCACATGACTCCTAGCATAGGCAGGGGCACTGAACAAAAATACTGCAGCTGAGCTTCGCTGCTGTGAGGAAATGGAGGTTGCTTTTTGTTAAGAAAAGAAAGAAGTAGCTAATTTCTATGAATGAGAGATTTCAACTGTGAATTAAAATTGAGATTATTTGTTTTTAAGATAGATTTAAGAATGACGACCAAGTAGGGGGCCTTCAGTCCTTCTTAGAAGGAGTAACAAAATACTCAAGGGAGCAAATATGGAGACACAGTGCAGGACAGAAACTGAAGGAGGGGCTGTCTACAGACCATTCCACCTGGATATCCATCCCATGTGCAGTTACCAAAGGTAGTCGTTGATGTGAATGTCAGGATGTACATGCTGACAGGATGTACATCCATTCAGCTGGATGCAGTGAAGACACAGATGTCAGAGGCTTATCAATTTACCCTTCCCCCCCACACCCTCTTTTCTAATATCTCAACCCCCGAATTCAGCTTGAAGAAGTTAATGAAGATTTGGTGCCCCAATTCCTTGGGCTTGGGGACTGAGATGGTTAATATTAGGCTGTCCTTCTAGGAAAAAGTAATGTCTTACTCTTTCAGCTATTTGTTGGGTCTTCCAGAGTGCGGTCATGATAGGTGGCATTTTGTGAGCACTCCATAGCCTCAGTAATAGTGTCAGGCCCTGAGGACTCTCCTTGAGCTGGATCCCACTTTGGGCCTGTTGCTGGACCTTCTTTTCTTCAGGCTCCTCTCCATTTTCATCCTTGCAGTTCTTTGAGACAGGAACAATTATGAGTCAGAGTTTTGACTGTGGGATGGCAAACCCCTCCTTATTCTTAGAGGTGGACTCTATAAGTTCCCTTTCCCTACTATTGGGCATTTCATCTAAGGTCCCTCCCTTTGAGTCCAGAGAGTCTCTCACCTCTCAGGTCTCTGGTACATTCTGGAGGGTCCCCCCAACCTCCTATCTCCCAAGATTGCCTGCTTTCATTCTGTCTGATGACCATCAGGGCTTCAGTCCTTTTCCCTTGACCCAATACCAGATCATATTCCCCTCCCCCTTTCCCTCCCAGGTCCTTCCCTCCTTATCCCCTGATTATTGCTTTCTACTCAGCCATTAAGAACAAGGACGTCCTGAGTTTTGCAGGCAAATGAATGGAACTAGAAAATATCATCCTGAGTGAAGTAATTCAGACCCAAAATGACATGCATGATATGTACTCTCTAATAAGTGAATATTAGCCAAAAAAAAGTACAGAATACCCAAGATAGAGTTCACAGAACTCAAAAGGGTCAACAAGCTAAAGGGCCCAAGTGAGGAGGCCTCAGTCCCACGTAGTAGAGATTTTTACAACCAGATTAACTCTCAGCAGGAAGAAGAGAAGAAGAGTGTGACATAGTGTCTGGCTTGCTCTTTTGAAGCCTTAAAGCCTACCCACAGTGGTATACTTCTTCCAACAAGGTCACACCTCCTCCAAAAAGATTTAATCTCCTAATCCCCATCCTCAAGCAGTGCCACTTTCTGATATATATATATATATATATATAGATAATAGATAGATAGATAGATAGATAGATAGATATAGATATAATATATAATATATATATGTGTGTGTGTGTGTGTACACAATTTCACTTATAGATTTGTATAATTAAAATAATAAGAATAAAGACAAACTTAACATTCTTAGACATATATACTTCATATTAATTTTGAAATATTTTTGTAAAAATCCCTGAAGTTTTCTATGAACTTCATTTATAATTTTCTCCTTGAACATAACTATGTGAAGAAGTCACATTTTCATGACATGACACTGAGCCTTATTACTTATGAATATGACATACCTGTATTTGTTCAGGTTCTTCTGTCTTAGAGTACGATTCCATAATTTTACAAACTATTCAGTGGTGTACACTTTCTTGCAGACATTTACAGAAACTAGGGATTAAAGCTAAGCACTGAAAGAGCTGAGTGGCCACTCCACTATTTGCACTATAGAGTTCAAACTGAGATGTGGTCTGGTCCTCACATTCCTCTTGCCTGAAAACCCTTAGGCAGCCTGAAGTGCTTAGACAAGTCATTTTGAATGCAGCTTTCTCCTGATAACACTGGGTGGAACAGTAGTTGTACTGACCATTGTACTTTTTCTCCCTCGCACTACAATGTGAAAGTACACCTGTGAGAATTCTTTGCTGAGTCATTATATTTGTTAAAGGAAGGAATTAATGCCTTATGGCTTAAATGATGCATTGATTGTGAAGTGTCATTCTAACAGGTTCTTACAATTGCACCAAAAGAATGTGATATGTTAGTAATGATGGCATAGACTGATGATTCATGAATGAAAGATGTAAGGAGGGAAGGAAAAATAGCAATGTGCTGTCTCTTGACAGGTCAGTCTTTCAGAAGGACTTGACTCTGACAAAATGTCCGTTTCATGTTTTTTATTCTAAGAAAAAATTATTCCATACATTTTGATATGATTTTAATTCATAATTTATTTTATAAAAGATTAACAGATATCAACTGAGATATGCGCTCTGTGTGAAATTAGTGACATAGTGTTAGATCAAACAAATATAATCCTGGTCCTGACAATCAAACACAAAACAGATAATTAAATAAAGACCATCAGCTAAATAAAGATGAGAAATATAACCTTGCCTATGGTGTCAAAAGGACCTTTTTTTTTTTTTTTTAGGTATTTTAAACTTATTTATTTATTTTTTGTTGGCTATTTTCATTTCAAATGTTTTCCCCTTTCCAGGTCTCCCCCTCTGAACCCCCCCATTCCATCCCCTTTCCCCTTGCCTCTATGATGGTGCTCACCCACCCATCCACCCACTCCTGCCTTCTTTGTTTAAGGAAGTCAAGTGAAAAATAATATCTGGAAGATCAAAACAGATTTTATGCCTTCAGAGGTAAATTTTGTTTTGTGCAGTCATTTATTTCTTCTGTCTGTCTGTCTGTCTGTCTGTCTCTGTCTTCTCTCTGTCTCTCTGTCTCTCTCTGTCTCTGTCTCTCTGTCTCTCTGTCTCTCTCTCTCTCTCTCTCTCTCTCTCTCTCTCTCCTCCACACACCTCACACACACACACACACACACACATGTTTTCTTCCTAGGGTTGCTTTAAGTAGCAAAGGAAAAATAGATTGGGGTAATAATCTTCTGCAGTGCCACAAGGGCAATGTTGATCTTTGTGCAATAATTATATTTAATGGAACAATGTTTTTTAAGGGTAACTAAGGGCAGAGGCTCTAGCATCAAAGCATGATGAAGAGTCAGTGAACAATAGTCATGAGGGACACTCAGAAACTCATGAAACTCAATTGTACAGAATGGCTGACTTTTACCATAGCATCATGAGTCCCATAACATCCAAGCCATAAGAAGGAAGTATGACTCCTCTACATTATCAGTTCTAGGTGAGGCAGAGGTGTGAGGATTATACTTAGCTATGGACATTTCTTTCAATGTATGTTCAAAGTTTTTCATGAACTGCTAACAACCACTGAAATAAATGCTATGTCATCATCTATACTACATGCTTACACATGTCAGCTCATCTATAGTCATCACTCTATTGAGTAGCTAAGACTATTCTTTACTTCCTATACAATGCTGCAAGAGTTTCTTAGTTTTTCCATCTTCACAAAGTTGGTGGATTTTCCCAGAGTCAAGCCCATCAGCTCAGAAGTAGAGCTGTTGTCTTTTTGGTATCTTTTACTTAATGCTAATTTATTTTTGTCTTCACCACTAGTAACTGAAAGTATGTTGTTCTTTAAGTTATGTACTATGAAGTGTGTCTGAGAGAAGGAAGGGAAAAAAGATAGAGGGAGGAAAGAAAGAGACAGAGAAAGACTGAGACAGAGAGAGACAAAGAGACAAAGACAGACAGAGAGACAGAGAGAGCACAAGGCTGTGAATAAATTCCATCATAGAGAATTATCACCAAAAACTTAAGAAAAGACAATTTTATCTACTTAAACCAGTTAAGGAAATTCTGAATTAAATAAAATGCTAATGTTAAACTTCATTTTTTAAAAATCAAGGAAACCACACAAAGTATTTTTGACTGTCAGTTAAGAAAATTAGGTTTGGCCCACTCCGCCTGCTCTGCGGCGGAGGCGGCGGCGCGGCAGCGGTGTTTCTGCCTCTCGCCACCTCACGCAGCCTCTGACCCCGGCCGGTGTTGTTGGCGGGGAGGGGGACAGTAGTTGTAGACGCCGGCCCCTGCCTCAGAGAAGGTGAATGAGAGTTGAGTATTAGACAAAAATAGATATAATCTCTACTCCAAGGTTTAGCTCCTTGATTGTTATAATCTTCACTTTGTGGAACATTCATGCTGAAAAACTGAAGCAATTAATGGTTGAATATGATCACATTTCACCATCAGAGTTCTCAGCCTGATAACGATAATCCTTTCTGTCAACCTAATGAAGCATTCAAACAAGCCATATGACTCTTTTCAAGATGAACTTGAAGACTATATTAAAGTACAGAAAGCCAGAGGCTTAGAGCCAAAGACTTGTTTCAGAAGGATGAGAGGGGAGTATTTGGAAAGCTGTGGGTACAGAGAAGAGTTTGATTCCAGGCCCAGGTATAGAATGTTTGATCAAAGACTCCCATCTGGAACCAACCATTCCTACCCAAGCTCATGCAGTAGTTCACAGACAGAAGACCAGGTACCCCAGTGGTTACCAGCTCATGATAAGATAAGACTAAACTCTCTGAGCTACTGCCAATTTACTAGGGATGGCTTCTCAGAAAAACCAGTCTCCTTAAACCTTAGTCAGCAAGAATACAATTGTGGCTCATATAGTGTAGAATCTGTAGTTCACAAGCGCCTCTGCTCAGGACACAGTACCATCGACCCTCAAGTCAGTCATAGACAAATGCACCAGAAGAGGAAAAGACATCTAGAAAAGGGCAGAGAAAGGCAGGAAGAACGGCCCAAACATGAGAGGAAAAGCATTTGAGGAAATGGATTTAAACAAACATAGTAGCATCCAAAGAAAGAAAACAAAGGCAGAAACAGAAACTGTACAGGATGGTACAGAAAAGCTTAAGAATCGAAAAGAGAAAAAAAAACGAGATGTGTCGACAAGAAGAAGACCGTAAGCGTAGGAAGGAAAAAAAGGAACAAGGTGAAGAAAGGACAGAGGAGGAGATGCTTTGAGACCAGTCTATCCTTGGATTTTGAAGCTGCTTAGATCTCCTGAGGCTCAACTGAAATAACAGTCAAGGAGCTTGGTTTTCTGTGCATTCATATTCCTGTCACTTGCATATGTGGACAGAAGTTTCAACTTCTTACAAAGTGAACATGAAGTATTTAGTGTGCTTGCTTTCCAACAGAAGATTACTTTTCTATTTTCTAAAAGATTTACTCATTTTTCTTACCTATGGTAGAAATCCAAGAGAGTGGCTCTGCTTTTATTGACCAAATTGCTGTGGTAGTGGAATTATTTTCCCTTGGGAGATCATTTTATTTAAAATTGGAAGATTAACTGACTTTTATGGAATCTATTTCTTGGTTGGGTTTCTTTTAGTTTTGAGTCACATATTTTTATGCTCACTGGCTTTCTCTAGAAACAATTTAGATTTCCTTTTTAGATCTAACTTGAATATATTTTCTGGGTTGGAAAGTGAAATAACATAATAATTTTATCTTAACATATAGTTTTTAAAGTTTCAGAGACTTCACACAAAATCAGTTTATATTCTGAAAATGTTATAATAATATTACTTCTGAAAAAAAAAGAAAAGAAAATTAGGTTTGCCTAATTCAATAACAGGAGTCCCTGACTTCTGTCCAATGGTTGGGTGTTAGTATCTGGATCTGTCTCAGTCAGCTGCTTGTTGGGCCTCTCAGAGGTCATCCAAGCTAGGTTCCTGTCTGGAAGCATCCTATAGCATCAGCCTTGGAGCTTCTCCTTGACTTGGATCCCAAGTTGACCCAGTCACTGAACTACCTTTCCCTCAGCCTATTCTCCATTTTTGTCCCTGGAGTTCTTTTAGACAGGAACAATTCTGGGTCAGAATTTTTAACTGTGGGATGGCAATTTCATAGAAAGACCAGCAGTCTCAACTAACTGGGATCCCTTAGACCTCTCAGACATAGAGCTGTCAACCAGGCAGCATAGATGAGATGCTTTGAGGCCCCTGACACATATACAGTAGCAGACCACCTGGTCTGGCCTCAGTGGGAGAAGATGTGCCTAACTCTTGAGATACTTGAGGTCCCAGGGAATGGGAAGGCATGGAGGCTGGGGTGGGGGAACATTCTTTTGGAGATGGGGGAGAAGGAATGGCATGAGGAACTGTGGGAGGGCACACTGGCAGGTGGCAATGACTAGACTGTAAAAAAATAAAAGCAATAAAAAAAGAAAATTAGGTTTGCAAAAGTTTGGCAATTTGGGTCTCACTTATGGTTACTTTATTGTCTTTACAATATTCCTTTTTTAGAATATTTTACAAAACAACAATAATAACAATGCTACAGATTAAGCTAATGGGCCACATTTTTATGAACAAGAAACAAAAATTAGGCTGTTGATTTATAGACTGCAAAATCTGCATTTGAACATAAAAAATTAGTATCACCAAACAATTTGATATACACATAAAAAAACACCTGACATCTTTAGCCTTTAGGGCAAAACAAATCAAAACTACATTGGGATTCCATCTCAGAAGGGTTATCGTAAATAAAGTGAAAATGCAGCAAATATTGGTGAGAATGTGGGGAGCGGAACCATAATCACTGGTGATAAATCACTGTAGCCACAATGGGAATCAATATGTAGGTTCCGTACAAGATTAAAAAGAAAATGACAACATGAGCCATCTTTGTAGCTTCTTAAGATTTACCCAAGAGAATCTGTGTCAGCATAACCACACACCTATGGTTATTACTGTAATATTAAAAATAGACATTTTTATGGAATCAACCTAATGCACAGATGTGGAATTTTATTCATCCACAATGAGCAATGAAATTAAGTCATTTTCAGGAAATGGTGATGTAGGAGATCACCATACTCGAGGAAATAGGTAGTCTCACAAATGTAAGTGCCACATAGTTCCTCCTACACAAAGCAAGGCATGTGTTGGGAGGACATGAATCCAATAAGGTAACTAATAGGGACTTACAAGTAGGTTGGAAAAAGAAATAGAGGGGTAAATATGCATGCACAGAATGTCATAATCAAACTCCTTTATTTAATTCTGTCAAATTCTACTTGATCTGCGACAGAGATCACATCTACTTTCTCAACTTCCCAACGTAATATTAGGTCCCTTAGTACCCTCAAGGAAGCTGGTGAGACCCTGCTCCTTCCATTGGCACCAGGTGTCGAGAATGTGGTGTGTGTGTGTGCCTGTGTGTGTGTGCACATATATGTGCTTTGTTCAATGTATATACATGAAGGGTTAAAATTCCTGTGCATCACAAAAGAAAAGCACACAAAAAATTAAAGTTCTGAGAAAAATCTAGACCTTGTAAAAGACAGCTAAGGAAGATATTCTTAAAAAGATTTCAAAGAATGGGGATCACTCCTATCTGGACTTCACAGTTACCATTTTTGAAGAACATACACTTTCCTTTGCACCGTATTTTCTTTTTTTATTTTATTTTTGGTTTTTTGAGAGCATCATATTTTCTTATGTATTCCGAGTATTTTATCATATTAATGATCATATTTTATTATAACACATGTGCTAACAATGACTAAATTTGAAACAGCAGCTTTTATGAAATAGATTTTCTTTTATGCCTTTGGTATGGATTTATTTAAATTTTTGCTCTATGTAATCAACCTCATAAACAAAGAAATTAAACAAAAGATATTAGGAACTTTTAAGCACATTTCATAATGAAGTTACAACTAAAATTAATGTAAAATATTATTCAAAATATATAAATCAAGTGTGTTATGTTAGAGCAGAAGGAAGTATCCTTTTACATTGAACAACCAATGAATTTATTATAGATGACACAGAAATAGTTGCCAAGAGGAAATCACTGGAAAAATATTCAAATCATTAAGGATTAGTTTTTCAAATGAGAATTTATACAATCTAGCAAGAATTACACAGACTAAAAATTTAAATAAATCTATACTGAGAGGAATGGAGCAAAGGCAGTTTGACAAAGGCTCTGGCCTTTTATTTGAATGTGACTGTTGTCACTCTCCCAGTCTTTCTGTCTTCTAATTTTAAGATTAATATAATTTTTCTTTGTTTTCTCTTCCTCCAGTTCCTTTTATACACAATTCCTTGCTATCTTTCACATTATTGGACTCTTTTTAAAATTTTGTTTTATAAACACACACACACACATCACTAAGAATCACCTACTCAGTTTGAATAACACTATTCACATGTATGTTTTCAGAGATGACCATTGGTATTGGAGAACCAATTGATTTGTTCTTCCCTGTAGAAGACTGTGCCCCTGCCCTACCTCTCTGCTCTCAAACATTCACTCCTTGGGTGCCTGTAGTTCTTTGTGTAAGTTTGAAGCTGTGTGCCTTTCTCCCATCCATTTGGGCATGCCTGTAGCTGTTGTTATTGTTCAGCTCATGTTTAGGAATCATGTTGATGAGACTTTATTGGTGTAGCTTCTGACATTGTTAGTAGACATGATATCACCACAAAATCCTTGATCTCTTGGCTTTTATAATCTCAATTCTTTCATTTTTGTTATGTTCTCTGAGCCTTAGGTATGGATATGGTTTATAGATGTATCCATTAGAACTTCCCCAGCTTTTTAAACAAAATTAAACTAAGTAATTAATATTTCATTCTGTTTTAAAATATCTCTTACAAGTAATATTGTTGAATTTATCTCTCTTTAAAAATAATAGCATTATTATTTAACAGTATTAAATATACTGTTAAAACTCAAGAGAGGGTCAGTCTGTTTGGGACTGTTTGTTCAACCACAACTGAGGGATGGCAGAATGCTAGGCATTATTAAAGCATCCAAGCTATTAGTTCAGTTTCACCTATTTGAGAAGATAAACACATAAAAACTAAGCTCTCGATCATATCATTCCATACTTAAAATATTGTACATGCTCAGAATCAAGCTAAGCAGACTGGAAGCTCCACCTGTTACCTAGCAACCTGCTCCAGCCTTGCCCAGGTAATGGACAGCTCAAAGCCATCTTGGGTGTATATCTTTTCTATTTTTAAATTGATTTTTTACTTAATGCTGTTTTTTAAAGAATTAAATTTACATCCTAACAGCAGTTTATCCTCCTTTTCTTCTCTAAATTCTTCTCACCATCTCTCTATCTCCACATCTGTTCCTCCTCCCTTTCTTTTCAGAAAAGGGGAGAAATCCCACATATATTAGCCAGCCTTGGCATATTAAGTTGCAGGTAAGTCTACACCATATCTCTACTAAGACTAGACCAGGCAATCCGTCAGGGGAAAGGGTCCCAAAGGCAGGCAGCAGAGTCAGAGATGGATCCTGCTCTGAGTCCCACATGAAAGTCAAGATACACAATTGTTACATATGTGCAGAAGGTCTAGGTCAGTCCCATGGATGCTTTCTGATTGGCAGTTTAGTCTCCGTGAGCCCCTATGAACCTAGGTTAGCTGATTCTGTAGGTTTTCTTGTGGCGGCCTTGACCCTTCTGGGTCCTACAAATCTTGCTTCTTGTCTTCCATGGGGTTCCCAAGCTATGCCTAATGTTTGGCTGTGTATCTCTGTATCTGTTTCCATCAATTAGCGTGTGAAGCCTTTCTATTGATAGTTATGCTGGGTGCCTATCTACAACTCTAACAGAATATCACTAACTGTCATGGGGGAGCTCCATCCCATGGCATGGGCCTCAGGCTATACCTGTCATTGGTTAGCCATTCCCTCAATTTCTATTCCATCTTTACTCCTGCACATCTTGCAGGTAGGACAAATAGTAGGTCAAAGGTCTTGTGGCTGGATTGATGCTCCAATCTCTCCATTGGAATTCTTGCCTCATTGCAAGAGATGGCCAGTTCAGGTTTTATATCCTCCATTACTAGAAGTTGTAGCTAGGGTGACATTTATAGATTCCTAGGACTTTTCATTTTCATTGCCCTAGGCTTCTAGCTTTTTCCAGGGATCCCTCACATTCCAGTTCTTTCCTTATACTCTCTTCTGACTTCTCCAACCTGACCCTGATTTTATCCCCACTCTCTCCCCCAATACGGGACTCTCCTCCATCCTCCCATAATGTTTATTTTATTTCCCCTTCTATGTGAGGTTGATTGGTATAATGAAATTGAAGACCCACTAATAAATCCACACACTTTATTTTTGATAAAGAAGACAAAACTATACAATGGATAAAAGAAAACATCTTCAACAAATGGTGGGGCCTAACTGGATGCCTGCATGTAGCAGAATGCGAATACTGCACAAAAACTCAAGTCTAAGTAGATCAAAGACTCGATATAAAACCATATTCATTAAATCTAATAGAAGAGAAAGAGGGAAATAGCCTTGAGTGCACTGGCATAGGAAATAACTTCCTGAATATAACATCAATAGCTCAGGTATTAATATTGACAATTAATAAACGGTGACATCATGAAACTGAAAAGCTTATATAAGGCAAGAGACATTGTCAATAGGACAAAATGGGAGTTTATGGAATGGGTAAAGATCTTCACCAACCCCATATCTGACAGAGAGCTGATATCCAAATATATAAAGAACTCAAACTATGTATCAAGAAACTAAATAACCCAATTAAACATGTGGCACATCTTTAAACAGAGGAATCTCTAATGGTGGAGAAATGCTTAAAAGAAATGTTTAACATTATTATCTATCAAAGAAATACAAATCAAAATAACTCTGAGATTCCATCTTATACCTTCAGAAAGTTAAAATCAAAAACTCAAACAACAGCTGATGCTGATGAGGATGTGAGGCAAAGGAAATGCTCCTCCATTACTGGTGGGAGTGCAATATTGTACAGGCACTTTGGAAATAAATTTGACAATTTCTCAGAAAATTGCGAATAGATGTACTTCGGCACCCAGCTATTTCACTCTTGCTCTTATATCCAAAAGATCTCCATCATCCCACAATGACACATGCTTAACTGTGTTCATAGCAGCTTATTCACAATAGCTAGAACTTGGAAACAATCCAGATATCTCTCAAATGAAGAATGGATAAAGAGAATGTGCTACATTTAGACAATGGAATATTACTCAGCTGTTAAAAACAATGATTTCATGAAGCATGCAGGCAAATGAATGGAACTAGAAAAGATCATCCTGAGTGAGGTAAGCCAGACCCAGAAAGACAAAACATGGTACATATTCACTACAAGTAGATTTTAGCTGAAAAGGACAGGATAACCATGCTATAAAACAAAGTCCCAAAGAAGATAAGTAATAAGGAAGGCTCAAGGGGGGGGGGTCACTTTTACTATTTTTTCAAACATTTGTACAGTGTTAGTTCCAAAGGCCCTCCACACTACTAAACTTTAGCTGTTGGAGTATGTGAGAATAATTACTTATTTTTATAGGATTATATGTGTAAATGTGAAGTATTATTAAGTATTTTATAGTATTCTTTCAAACATGTTGGTGTCTTTTGTTTGGATTTTCTTTTTTATTAAGAATTTAAAAATATACTTTTCATACAACATATTCTGATCATGGTTCCCATCCCATCTTCTCCCACCAAATCATCCTTACTTCTTTCACCACACACCTAAAATACACATTTAAAACTAATAAAATAAAATGGAAACAAAAATAGAGTATGAAAAAAATAACAAATAAAAATGGAGCAAAGGAAAAAGCACAAGAAGCAAATATAGATGTAGAGACACATTTTCTTTTTCTTTTTTTTTTTTGATCTGTTTTTTTTATTGGAAATTTTTTATTGTAAATTTTTTATACATTTCAGATGTTCTCTCCTTACCCCATTTCCCCCCGTCCCTCCCAGGAACTCACTATCCCTTCCCCCCTCCTCCTATCTCCATGTTGGTGTACCCCCTTCCACCCTCCCCTGTACCTCACCTCCCCACCCTCGAGTATCCCCCCCCCCCACGACGTCCAGTCTTCATGGGACCAAGAATCTCTTCTCCCACTTATATATAGCTCCCTTGCATATATAGCTGGAGCCATGGGTCCCTCCCTAAGCGCTCCCAGGCTTGTGGTTTAGACCCTGGGGGTTGGGATTGTTGGGTTTAGACCACCTGGGTTGGTTGGGATTGTTGCTTTCCTCATGGTGTCTCGAATCCTCTCAACTCCTTCAGCCTTCACTCTATCTTCTCCATTGGGAACCCCGTGATCAGTTTAATGGTTAGCTGTGGGCTTCTGCCTCTGAGTATGTCGGACTCTTGCAGACTTCTAAGGAGACAGCTATATCAGGCTCCTGTCAGCATGTACATCCTGACATCCACATCAACCTCTACCTTTGGTGACTGCACATAGGATGGATATCCAGGTGGAATGGTCTGTAGACGGTCCCTCCTTCAGTTTCTGTCCTGCACTGTGTCTCCATATTTGCACCCTTGAGTATTTTGTTACTCCTTCTAAGAAGGACTGAAGCCCCCCCTACTTGGTCATCATTCTTCATGAGCTTTTTGTGGTCTGTGAGTTGTATCTTGGGTATTTCAGGCTTCTGGGCTAAAATCCAATAATCAGTGAGTGAATACCATGTATGTTCTTTTGTGATTGGGTTACTTCACTCAGGATGATATTTTCTAGTTCCATCCATTTATATATGAATTTATCAAATTCATTGTTTTTAATAGCTGAGTAATATTCCATTGTATAAATGTACCACATTTTTTGTATCCATTCCTCTGTTGAAGGGCATCTGGGTTCTTTCCAGTTTCTGGCTATTATAAATAATGCTGCTATGAACATAGTGGAGCATATGTCCTTGTTATGTGTTAGAGCATCTTCTGGATATATACCCAGGAGTGGTATAGCTGGGTCCTCAGGTAGTGATATGTCCAATTTTCTGAGGAACCGCCAGACTGATTTCCATAGTGGTTGCACCATCTTGCAATCCCACCAACAATGGAGGAGTGTTCCTCTTTCTCCACATCCTCGCCAGCATCTGCTATCACCTGAGTTTTTTATTTTAGCCATTCTGACTGGTGTGAAGTGGAATCTCAGGGTTGTTTTGATTTGCATTTCCCTGATGACCAAGTGGATAAAGGACCTTCACATAAAACCAGACACACTGAAACTAATAGAAGAGAAAGTGGGGGAGACCCTCGAATACCTAGGCACAGGGGAAAAGTTCCTGAACAAAACACCAATGGCCTATGCTCTAAGATCAAGAATTGACAAATGGGACCTCATAAAATTGCAAAGTTTCTGTAAGGCAAAGGTCACTGTCAATAGGACAAAACGGCAACCAACAGATTGGGAAAAGATCTTTACCAATCCCACATCCGATAGAGGGCTAATATCCAATATATACAAAGAACTCAAGAAATTAGACTCTAGGCAACCAAATAACCCTATTAAAAAATGGAGTAAGGAGCTAAACAAAGAATTCTCAACTGAGGAAATGCGAATGGCCGAGAAGCACCTAAAGAGACACATTTTCATACACAATCAATTCTAATAAAAACTACAGATTGGAAACTATAACAACTTAATTAGAAGACCTATAAATTTAAGAAACAACAGTGCCTAGACAAAGCATGCATTTTGAAACACACACACACAACTCCATAAATACAATTGGGTTCATTTTTGTACTTGCCATCTATTGCTGGGTGTGGAGTTTGTCCTTGAGTGTGGTTTATATACACAGTGAGACTTCATTGGGGGCAAAAACCTAACTTTTTCCTTATGAGCAGATATCAATGGGGGATAGTTCTGGCTAGGGATGGGGGCTTATGTCAACTTCTTCTCTCAAGGCTGGGAATCCATCTGGCTTACACTTGTGTAAGGCCCTCTTGTAACTATTTCTTAAATAAACTCAGAAAGTTTCCAAAGGCCTGAGAAGTTTTGTCATTTTGACTATTGAAGGATAACTTTTTAAAATAAAATATCACTTTTATACGATAAATTGCTTATCTTTCATATGAGCCTGGATTCTTTGCTTTATGGATGTGGTTTAAAACAACAACAATAAAAACCCTTTGTTTTTTGTTTTTGCTTGTTTGTTTGTTTGTTTCATTCTATTTTGGTTGCTTTCCCTTTGTCAGTTTTTGGATCACATTTTCGATGTCTTTCCTGTTTGGTGGTGGTGCTGCTGCTGTTGTGGTGGTGGTGGTGGTGGTGGTTGTGTGTGTGTGTGTATGTGTGTGTGTGTGTGTGTGTGTGTGTGTGTGTGTGTGTGTGTGTGCGCACGCATGCACAAGCATGCACATGTATGCATTGTGCTATGCAAATATGTGCAAGTATTCTTGTCTATGCAGGAGTATGTTGAAGCCCGAGGTTGAAGTCATGTGTCTTCCTCCATCATATCTCCATAATCTTGTTCTTTTGTGACAGTGACTCTCACTGTCACCGTGTAGTTGGAACTCATTGAACCAGGTGACTAAACACAGTGAGCTTTTGCTTGGGAGTTAGAGATTAGAACTCAGGCTTTCATGATTGTACAACAGAGCATATGACCCTCTGAGCTGACTCCCGGCTTCTCATGATCTTTGAAGGTAGAGTTGGAAAGTCCTTGACATTGTTAGGAACAAGAGAGACTACTTACACTGACTATTTATTTATTTATATTGGAATTCTATATCTTTTTAATAGGCTCCCTTGACCTATTTATATTTATTGTTTGGTTGGTTTTTGTTTATTAGTGCATATATTATATTCTTTTTGATTTTTACTTTAAAATTATTTAATAAAAAACAATTATTTTTATACTATTATTTCCTATGTAACTCATTTTATCCTAAAATTGTCTATACAAATTAATATAAAATGTTTTTACTTTACTTATAAAAAATGAAGAGATCATTCTTTAACACAAATCTTACTGTTAGTTTATGTTTTGTTTTACCTAGATATTGAATCCTGTCTTTGAAATTTCTATTGTTAGGAATCAATACTTAAACATCACAAAAAGTTCCAATTATTTTGAGTGTTTATTAGGCCAAACATTTCACATGTACACTTAATGTTTTACTATTTCTTTATTGTGTGTCCCAAATGTGTATTTAAATTTAAATACTAAATTTAAAATATTTTAAAAATTAATTTTATGGAATGAATGTGTGCCTGAGTGTGGGTGTGTGTACCATGTGTATGAAGGAGCTCTTGGAGGTTATCACAAAAGACATCAGATCCCCTGGAAATGGAGTTACAAATGATTGTGAGCTGCCATATGGGTGCAGGGAACCTAACCTGAGTCCTCTGCAAGAGCGTCAGGGCTCTTATTCACGGAACACCATTTCTTCCTAATATGTTTTTTTCCCTCAACTTTTTTTGATCTTCCTTATTATGTGTAAAAATTTATATTATTTTCTGTCACTACAAAACAAGTTTCTAGGAGTTAATGGTGAGTTAAAGAATCCCAGATTATTATAGTTTCGAGCAGCAACGTGCATGGCACAGACAATCATGAGAAAGGCTCTTTTCTGAAAGGGCAGAATGCCATCATATCTATAGGGTATGGCTCACGCTGCTTATGTATTTCTGACTTCTTCGAAATTCTAGACTAATGTTCACCTGATACTCACCCATGGTAATGTCATGCTTCATTAACTTACTCAATACACCAAGTATCTTAATTATACTGGGACATTTTCCCTACTTCTGCCATAAGACATGATGCTATACTGTCAGATTTTATACTGCCTGCCACACTTCACAGTGTCATATAGGGCACTTGGATGGGTGGAAGGGATCTTGGGGTCCTTCTTAGATTCAAGCCTACCATGAGGTCTCTCTATAACAAATGAATTTAGTATGCTTTTTGAGGAAATATTTTTAACATTTAATTGAGGCTTTCATTCTGTCTGAGTAACTTTCATGATGGTGAAAGAATTTTTAATGTTATCTTTTCCCAATCTGTCTCTTTAGTATGGTAGGTATGTGTCAATTCCCACTAAAATGATGTTCATGTCGATGAATAAAGAAGATAATTTTCCTATAAAATATTGGTAAGTATCTAGTCAAAGTATAATCTAATACACTATCTGGTTTTGACTCTAAAATCTTCTGGTATTGTATATTAATATACATCATTAGAAATTAGTTTTCCATAATTTGTGTAAGAATATAACCTTTGGATTAAAAGTTCTTCTCATCAAAGAACACAATAAGAAAATGATTAAAGCTAATAAAATATTCCTATGTAAAACATTAATTTTCATTTGTGTCAATTACTACTTTTATTTATTTTTAGTTTTAATTAGCTTTCATACTACTGAGTTTTCATAAGGCTTCTTCAGTTTTGTTTAACCCATCTTTCGCCTATCCTCATCCCAGCCTCTGCTTGAACTTTTATCTATTTAGCATGTGCATTGTCATGAGTTATAATGTAATTTCTTTGTTTCATCATTAGATATTGATAAAATCAGGTATAATCATTACCTCAAAATTTATTTTTTCCATACAGATACTAAGAAATCTTTTCTTCTGTCCTCAGACATATACTACATTACTGTAAACTGTATACCCACTACGGTACCACAAGACACTAGAACTTATTCTCTCCACTTACCTATAGCATTATAGGACTTGGCCAACCTCTTCTTCAACCTTCTTCCCTCAGCCAGTAACTGATAACAATTTTACTCTCAATTTCTATCAGATGTTACAAAATTCACACTGTATTAAATATTAGAGATAACCCCAAGCTACAGATGTAAGGGAATATTATTGAGCACAATGAGTTTCCTGGAGATTGAATGTGTTAAGAATATAATTATCATGACCAATAACACACAACATTAGTGAAACTAGAAAACAAAGCTATATGTGGTATATGATAATAACTATATACAACATGTAAACAGCTGCCGTGGGACTATAAAATTACGGGGAAATCGAATGGCTGCTCTACTAGACTAGTAATACTTATGTGAAATAATTTATTCACAGATATTAAGATGTTTCTAAAATATATGTAAGAAATCCAGGTTAGAGTACCCAGTGACTGGGAGGTAGGTGTGGACCTCCTAGACTTCCGACACTTTGTCATCTGAAATCTGCTGAGCTTTTATTAAGTGAAGGGTGAAATCCATTGCTACCGATGAGAACTAAATGAATTATATTGGGAGTAGACAGACCCGGCCCTTCCCTCCAGAGGATGACTAATTGGCATACCATCCTGACTGGGTGTGATCAGAGCTGACCCTTGCAACTAAGAATGGATAAAATACACAACGCTCACCTTTCCCTTCACTTCTCTGTGGTTTCTGGTACGATTCTGCCCTATGAGAGTAAGAACTTCATGTGATTTTTAAAAAATGTATTGATTAAATGTACTTTTTGAATAAAAAATATTGGTTATGTATCCAAAGTACACATTCTTTGAATAGAATAATCAGGACAGAAGGACTGAAGGATTGAGGATGGCTCAGTTATTTCATATAACCTGTAAACATATCTTTCCATGCATATGTAGAATGATGCCCCTTGATTTTGTTTTATATACTTTATACACTTTATAATAAAACTACATTGATTATGAATGAACACTGTTTTTCTGAAAGAAATATACTCTTTGAAAACTGGGCATCCTTTCCTGGGAATACATCTTCAGAAAGCTGTCTTCTGGAACATAATTTGGAAAAGATTGTATTATAAATAATCCTTTAATCTTCATAATTTTAAGAGTAATGCCAACTGAAAAAAAAAAACGATTTGAAAGAGGGTTTACACTTATTTTTAAGAGAACAGATTAGAACTAGAACAAAAGATTAAAGTGAATTATGTAACTGTCTACAATAAAATTTTGTCTAACAGTAAAGCTTTTTATGGTTTGATGATCATTTCCTGCAAATATAACATCTTAGAAATTCTTTAAGTTTTAAACTGGAAATTAATAGAATTGGGAGAACTTGTGAATTTCAATCTTAACTAAGCATTAGAAAAATAAAAGATGAAATAGAAGGAGGGAAGGAAGGAAGAAAGAAAGGAGGATGGATGGAGGGAGTGAGGGAGGGAGGGAAGGAGAGAGGGAGAGTCATAAAGGGCAAAGATAGAAAGGCAAGGGCTGTCTGGGATATACACCAGCAAGCACTGCTAGATTAGTATATCTGAGGTTGGAGCTTAAGAATTTGAATATTTATCAAACTGCTCAGGAGAATCTTAATTATAGAATTTGAGAGGCTGGGAATGAAAAGTGATGAGCTAGATTCTTTCTTTATTTTTAATTTTATTGATTTTTTTTATAAAATATTTTGATATATTCTTTCCTTTGTCCAACTCTTCCCATATCCTTTCCACCTTTCTCCTACCTCTCTCTTTCTCAAAAACAAGCAAACAAACACCACTGGTTTGGTGAAAAAGAAGATAATTACAGCATTAAAAGTGTTTCCACAGTACAAACAAACAGCATGGCAGATTAGGCAAGTAGGGATGGTAAAGAAGAGTGTTGCTCATCTTCTGGGAAGAAAGTTAAACTTAGAGTTTAGTATTTGAGAATTCCAGTCTGGGAGCAATGGATTAGTCTTTTTTTAATTTCTCACCTTATTCTGTCAAGTAGATGAGAAGAGAAGTAGGAAAGAGGAAGGTAGCATGGGAGGACATTTTGGAAATTACTTTCTCCACCCATAGCCAATCCCTTCTCCATATGTTGCTATATAGTGTAAGGTTTTGATTGCTTGCAATATGGCTATTGCTTCACTGTGTTTGATGAGACTTATTCTGTATAGGAACCTGCAGGACTTCTCTATGGGTTCTTTCAAGGAGTGGCTTCTTCATCACAGCAATTCATTTACTCCCTCCTCCACTAACAAGGCAGCCATTTGCTGAAAAGGGCTCCTACTCACTAGTTCAAGTTGTTTTGGAAACCTGAATGCACCTCCCAGAAAATGAAGGTCCTTATTATATGCACATGAAGAATTTCTGTTCACAAGACATAATGGAAGACCAATTTATCTGGAGAGAAAAGAATAAAAGATAAAAACAGGATGGGATTTATAGTCTTCTGGCTCATATACCTATTGATTGATTGGTAATTTGAGTATTGAGCAGGACCCTCAGGGGCAGAGTTCTGGGAGAGAGGACAGGGGATCAGAAAACAAGGAAGATAGTATGTAGAAAAGATAACAAAGTTTGGACCATCAGAGTCAACTAACCTGGACCCTTGTGAGCTTTCAGAGACTGAACCATCAACCAAAGAACATACCTGGGTTAGACCTAAGGGCCTTTGCTCAGATGTGTAGCTCGGTCTTCATTTGGGTCCCCCAACAACTGGAGCAGTGGCTCTCTCAAAAGCTGTTACCTATCTATGAAATCTGTTTCCCTAACTGGGCTGGCTTGTCTGGCCTCAGTGAGAGAGGCAATGTCAAGCCATACAGAGATATAACATGCCAGGGTGGAGGGATATCCAGGGGGAGGCTCTACCTATCAGAGGAGAAGGGGAGGGGGAGGGGAAAGGACTGTGTGAAGGGGAACTGGGAGGAAGAGGGTGCCTGAATTGGGATATAAAATGAATAAATAAATGAATTAATTGAAAAAAAAGAAAGTTTAGAATTAGGTGGTTTTGAATAAGCTATGTCTCATGCCAAGCAAGGCTATTGAGAAGAGCAGCGTCAGATATATTAGTTCCAGGGGTGAAATGATACAGATTCAGCAGAAACTAATACACAACAGGATGAAGTCTGTGGGAAGCTAATCAAACAATTTTGTACAAAGGGAACACGGGGTATCTTAAAATCATTAGAGCAAGCACACAACAGCCTTGGACTGATACCCTTAGTCCCATGGTGGTAAATATAAGGTTCTCAGGATATGAAACCACAGCTTCCCCAGGTTATTGACAGATCTGTTAAATGCATATGTATATGTACATATACATATTCATATTCATCTACATCTACATCATATACATCTACATCTACAGATACATCAATACATAGACATATACATCATATACATATACATATGCATACTTCTCTGTATATCAGGTCACCAGGGAAACTCTCCCAAGACTTTAACTCTAGGCTATAACTTCCTCTGCCAAGCATGTTTCTATTTTGAGAGGAGCCATGTTTCTTCTCAAAACATCAGACACTCAGTGAAAGCTTCATTTCACCTTTCAATGAGTTAGAACCTATCAGCAAACATTATCACTATTACAAAATTGGGCTAATTGTACCTCATATCTATGGACTTGGTAAGTATGTGCTGAAATGTTTTAATGGAATATTTCTAATGAAAATATTATCACATCCAATATTCAGATGAGAGACCAAAGATGAGGTAACTGAACCAAATTTGATGACCTCTATTCTCCATGAGGTAGGCATGAGTAAACAGAGATTTCATGATATATTTTTGTTTTTTTTTTCACATTACTTTGATCTCAATCCTTTCTAGCTTTTACTCTTAAGACCTGAGCTAGGACTAAGCTAGATCAATCTGTGTACTTGTTACTCTAGGAATACAGTTCCCTCTAAACCTTGAATGGGAATCAATTCTAGCAATAGGGACCAAATCCAATTCTGATTATGAGACATGAAAAGGTGGAGACAGTAGTTCTTCAGACTGCCAGAGACACGGTTTAGAGAATCCAGGAAGAGCTGTAGATTGGAGATGGCTACAACTGATCTTTCTTTCATGGGAGGACCACAGAAGAGATTCTATATATTAAATTCTTGCCTACCTTCAAGAGTAGACTGGCTCAAGTCAGTAGACAACTTGCAGATGTCAGTTCTCTTCTTCCACCATGTGGGTTCTGAAGATTAAACTCATGTTATCAGCCTCGGGAGAAATCTTTATTCATTGCACCACTTTGATGGCCCACAACATTGATTGAGGGCCTGAGTGGATGTAGAAGGCATCAGGATAAAAGTCACCCTTTAGCTCTTTGCTAAGAAGAGGTGATTGAACTCTGTGAGTGTTGAGGTTTGGTCTGTTGCTATGCAATGTAACATTAAATGCAGGCCCCCAAGACCTGGTTGCCCAGAAACAAGCAACCACAAATAGACCCAAGTGATAATATGTGGCCATGACTCCAAGTTATTTCTGATTGGTAAATAAAGCTACCTATAGCCTATAGCTGGGCAGAAATTAGATAGACAGGACTTGGTGTTCCTAGCATTGGAGTCCGAAGATACCATGAGGAGAGAGAGAGAGAAGGAGGTAGAGAGAGGAGAAAAATATCTTGAGTTAGGAGTCAAGAAAGCATGGCCATGAAGGCTGGCCAATTGGAGTTAAGGGCAGCCCAGATGAAACATAGTAAGTATAACTCAGGGTCATTGATAGGAAAGTAGATTCTAATAGCATGGAGGGTAGATATCTGTCCAGGTCTAGTTCTGACTAAGGCTTATTGTAAATAATGAAAGTTGTGTTTTATCTAGGAACTGAATAATCAAAGGCGGGGTAGAAACCCAGATCAGGATTAAATTTTTCTACAAAATTCAGGAATAGTGACTGGCCATGAGAAGGCAGAGTCTTGTTCTTTGTGAGATGAGTTAGCATATTTGACTTCTAATATATTCATTTTAAATGGATTTTATCAATGATTCTAACAGTATAATATTGAATAATTTTGTGAATATAAAAATTCTTAAACTGTGTGCACAAGTATGCATGTGTGTGTTTACTTTTATTTTTAACATTATTGACATATAGATAGAGGTAGACAGAGAGAAGAGACCACCTTTGCTTTCTAGTCTGTTGTGTTTGTTCATGGCAGATTTCTGTTTCCTAGTCTAGCTTGCTCATTTCTCATACTCATAATTAATTTATTTGCTGAAATTCTTGGCTTCCACATTTAATTGATTATGCAGTACACTTTTATAGCACTCTGTGCACACAACACAGTTATCATTTCATTTATTTATGGAATTTTTTCATAAAATGCCAGCCTCTCCTTTAGGCTGCATACTCCAAAAGTAGTGATCACATGATACTTTTGCTTATCATAAGATTCTTTATTAAGTTTATTGTGAACATACTCAATTTATATTATTTTAATGACTGGTAGGATGTATGCATATAAAGGTGATTTAGAGGGCAGTGCAATTTAAAGAACAGAAGTAGAAATGAATGTGTGGCTAGAATGCTATTGCAGAGACTAGTGCATCTGGACTAAAGATGGAAAAGATGCATGAGGAATACAGCTGGAAAGTGGGACTTGGGTTTAATCTGAGAGAGCCTTGAATACCAGGTAGACACATTTAGTGAATGAGGTATGACATTAAAGAAATTTGAGCAGAGGATGGCATTGTTTGGCATCAATAAGAAGAGAAGCCCTTGGTCCTGTGTAGAGGAATTCCAGGTAGGAGTGGGCGGATGGGAGGGATAGCACCCTCATACAAGCAAGGGGAAGGTGATAGGAGAGGGGGTTCTGCAAACTGAGAAAGGGATAACATCTGAAATGTAAATACATAAAATATTCAATAAAAAAATTTTGAGCAAATATGTCATGTGAAAGTGTTAATAACATGCATATATATTATAAAATGTACTTGAAGAGAAAAACTGTAGCCAAGGAGTCCAGCTAAAGGTGATTTTTTAACTTGTATTTATTTATTGGAGTTACTTATTTGTATGAGTACACTGCAGCTGTCTTCAAACACACCAGAATGCTGCATATCATGTGGTGTTTTAATAGTAGATAGAGATCATTTTCTGACTCCTAGTAACTAATATTTTATAGATTTCTTTGGTAGAAACAACAATCTTTGCAGAAGGTAGAGTTTGGGATGACAAATGAGATATTCAAATGTAAGTGCCAGGCAGTTTAATATATTTTCATAGTCTGAGTGGAGCAGGGGGTCAGAGTTATATACTTCCAGTTAAGGGTCTTGATAAATGATCACTGAAAAATGTCCTTTCAAATCAATATGTCCATTCATCCATCCATCATCATCTCATCCATCATCATCATCTATCTATCTATCTATCTATCTATCTATCTATCTACCTACCTATAATTTTATGTATAACTATTCTGCCTTATAAATGTCTGCATGCCACATGCATGCATATCCTTCAGAGACCAGGAGAGGGCAATAGATGCCCTGGAACTGGAATTTCAGATGATTGACAAGGTACACACGGGTGCTATGAATCAAACTTGAGTTTTCTGGTGAACAGCTAATAATTTATACTCTGAGCTATCTATCCACTCCACCATTTTGTACTCAATTATTAGTCCTTTAATTTCCTATTATTGAAAATAGCTGTCAGGTGGTGGTGGCACACGCCTATAATCGCAAGCACTTGGGAGACAGAGGCAGGCGGATTTCTGAGTCCGAGGCCAGCCTGGTCTACAAGTGAGTTCCAGGACAGCCAGGGCTACACAGAGAAAACCTGTCTCAAAAACCAAAAAAAAAAAAAAAAAAAATAGCTAATGATTTTCATGGTAGCTGAGTACACAATAATAGATAATTAACCTGTACCTCAATCCTGTCATAGACATGATTGTCCCAATAATAATACTTTTAATATTATAATATTAATTTAACTTATAAATTTATAAATTAATTTAATTATAATATTATTCAATAATAATTTTAATATAATAATAATAACTCCTTTTGGAGAAACAAGATCAGAAATGAATCAACCTTTATAATGTCATCTAAGTCTGAATAATCTTTTAAGAAAATTTATCAATCATGTTATCGTTCATGGTTTTGGTCAAGTTCTCTGTGTTCAGGTTTAGGGTAGAAGACAACATTCCTGAACTTGAAAGCTTTTCACCTGTATTTCTGGTATTTATCCATTAACTACCATTAGGATTTTCTTTACAACTGTAATGACTAAACAGTTTTCTAACATCAAAAATGACTGGGTGTGGTACACATCATGTATTATTACTGTAACTGTTATCAGTTACTCAGGAAGATGAGGCCAGAGGATGGTTATCCTGAACCCAGTCTAGGAAATGGAGAGCCCACAAAACAACATTGAAAACAATAATTATACTTCCTCTATTAAAAATCTTCCCCATAATATTTGTATGTTATGTGTGTGTGTGGTGTGCGTGTGTGTGTGTGTGTGTGTGTGTGTGTGTGTGTGTGTAAAATAATGATTGAAAAAAGGCTATGCATTTGAGACATAACAAGTGGCCGGAGCAAGAGAAGACTTGGAGGAATAAAGCAAAGGAAGAAGTGATATAATTATACTTTTCAAACCTAAAATTATAATAAATATAGTTTAAAAGACAAAATATCATCCTTAGTTGATATATTTCTTTCTCTCTATTCTTGAGCTGATTATTTACCAAGTATTAACTTACTTTTACTTTTTGTTTTTTCTTGTCTTTTTCAAAAGTGATTTTTTTTATTATTAGAAAAATCTAGGTAACTTTGGGTCTAGTAATAAATGACGTTCACTCTGTATCTTCTGGATTCCTGCCTTTATGCTTTTAGTTTTCTCTTTCTCTTCACAAGTCATATTCAGTAACACTCCCTGGCATTGTTTGATGATTTAGAAAAAAATAAGCAAAAATCTTTGCTTAATAAGAGTTTGCTAGACTGTAAAAATACTAAGTGCCCAATAAATGTTACCTACTAATATGTTGTAAGCACAATCATTATTGTTCTTGCTGACTTCATTTGGAAGAGGCAGGTCAGACCAATTTGTTTCTTACTTTCTTTGTTTGTTGTCAGGAGATTGTTTTAGTCCAGGTCAACAGAGGAAGCATCAGTATTTAAAATTACTTATTATGTAATTAATGCAGAAAGAATATGTGCTTTCAACTCACTCTTAAGTTAATCCCTTGAGAAGAGTCCTGCAACAGAAATTTGGTGAATTGGTGGATAAGGATGTCAGACCCTTGAAAGTATTCATTGGTGCTAATTGGAGGCTTCATGGGCAAAGATAGAATATTTTTCACTAAAGTCTGTGAATAGCATAGTATCAGAGAGTACACGTAGATAGTAAGTTTAAACTTAGAAAGTATAAGACTCAAGGGGAATTCATGGTTCATAGGACATGAAATAAATTTCTTTCAGTGTGAAGTATATATTTCTTGGCAGCCAGAATCTATAATGTAATTGTGATTAAAAATCTTTACAAGGAGCCTAGTGGATTATTCCATCACACATTGGTATCAGACTGAAGGTTAATGTTCCAAGTTGTATAGACTGAGAGGATAGAGTTAGGATTTGGGCACTTGACTCATCTGTGAAAGGTAAGACAGGACCTAGGTATAGGTTAAGACTAAGTATATAGATGGTAATATGTAAAACCATAGTCAAGTTAGTAGGTGACTTTAAAAGGGGTTAGTCGACATAGCTTAAGGTTTGGGAACAAGACACCAAGAGACTAGAAGCTATCATGTAAATATTAGATATTTACTGAGTAATTTATATTAACCACATGTTAGAGATATATGTCATTTGTCAGGGAACTTAGCAACTCCATGAAGTAGAAAAATTGTTATGTACATTCTATGATTAAAAAATCAAGGTATAGGGATTTGAAAACACTTACCCCTCCTCACAGACACAGTAAGTCACAGAGGTGTGGTTTACATGAATTGTAGTATGTCTGGTCTGCTCTTGATTACTTGGATCACTAGAGCTTAGGAGCAGAGGATATTGAGAGGCCTTGCAGTCCAGTCTGACTATGGAGAACATTTAACTAAAGTTAAAGGAGGAGTTCATTGCAATTAGTTGGTGTCCTATTGAACCTCCTCCTCCTTACCCCATGGTTAAGGCTGGAATGGGATGCGAGCATGCTACATTTACTTTGCAGCTTGTTCTATCAGGGAAGAGTCCAAAGCTGAATAAGTAAGATGCCTAACCCAACACTGAGATTTTCATGACTCTGGATTGGGATTCAGACTGTTAATGCTTCAATCTTGACAGTATAAGTCTTAAGATTTTGTGTTCCCAGGGCACAGACTGAAGGGATACACATTCTGGAAGTCCAATAGTTAGTCCTTTGTGCTATCCTATCTAGCAATAGGCCTGAGAAAAATGGACAGATGCTTCTTCTTCGGTGGGTCCTCTCCTTTGCTTCCTTGCTTGAGCAGACCACTTTATGAATAATTAATTATATCTTATTTTAGTAGGAAATGCACAAAACACTTCCTGGTCTCAAACAAGAAGGAGACATTCACTGTAAACATAAAATAGGTTTGTATGATAAACTTTTTAATGGAAAAATAATATTTCATTTGAATTTATCATAAGTATTGATGAATGAGGTTTAAATATCTGTGTTTTGTCCCATTCATGATCAAGTAATGGTCAACAGTTAACATCTTGAAACTGTGAATCTATTTTGTACATTCATCTCCAAATTTAACATTTTCATTATGAATAATCACAAACTTACAACCAATAAAATACAAAGAATAGGCATCAATGGAGTGTTTGGCCATGGATGAGACATTTAAATTCCCCCCAAGGTTCAGGAACTATCAGAGAAGCAAAACACAAAGATTGTCAGGGCGCACATAAGTGAAACAGTGTCTCCTGGACATGACAGGACAGGTGTATGTTTGTACTAACAGCAACTGTGATGCCAGCACAAGATCAAGTCAGTCAACATTCTTGTGTGTTGCGGAGGAAGACATCATACTTCTGGAGCTACTGACAGTGAATAGCTTCTGGGAGATCGAGAGTCAGTTTTCTTTAAAGGTGTGGCTCCTGATAGGTTGACCACACTCCAGTGGATGTCCTCGTAACAGAGTATATAGGAAGCACAAATTAGACTTGACAGGCTATAAAAACAAAATATTACAAACATGTGTGGGGCTAGGATGTAGATGGTAGATATAAGATAAGTTAGGGATTAGTTGGGAGGGAATATGAACAAAATTCTACAAAATTCTCAAAGATTTAATAATTTTATTTAAAAAAATTGTTAAGTGTAGTGGCACTAGAGAGCAAGAAAGAAGGAGGGTTTCTGAATCCAAGGCTAGCCTGGTCTACAAAGCAAATTCTAGGAGACCACCCAGGGCTATGCACTGGGGTCTCTAGCTCTAAATAAATAAATAGCAAATTGTTGCAATGCAAAAAAATGAAAAAATTAAAAGATACATTCTCTTTGTACCTATTTTGGAGGGACACTCAAACCAGACAAATATTCTGAGAAAATTTCATGAAATTAACTGTCTTCTTGCTTAAAATTATTAAATATTTCAAATCTTCCCTCATTATCCATACAATATACCATACATTTTTGTACAAAATATAAGATATTTATATTACAAATATTTTTTTCTTCTTAGATTCTACTTTTTTATTGGATACATATTTCACATACATTCTGTGCTCTCACTGCACAAGACACTTGACATAGAACATTTTTATGCATATATGTTTACACATATATTACATACATATATTATTTATATTATACTTCATTGTAGCTTAATAATCAGACTATATAAAATATATATATATATTATATATATATATACATAGATCTGATAAAATGATACAGCAAAGACATTGAGAAGCTAATTTTAGTAGAAAGGATTATTTAAACAACAACAATTCTTTAGATACATAATTTGATGGACATGAATAGAGAGCATCTCGATGTTTCTGTTTTAGAGCACCAGAAAAGGCATCAAAGAAGTGATGAAGTATGAGTGATAATGGAAGAATTTGTCCAATGAAGTGAGTGGTAGAAGGCATTCCAATCACAGGTAGTAGCACAAGGAAAGAGAAGGAGCCCCTAAGCATTTAGTAGTTGTGTGTATTAAAACGAAGGCATTTGTTGGATAGCAGTATAGGGTATAGTAGTGAGGGGCAGTCCCTGAGAGGAGACTGGTAAAGTCTGCTGGGTTAGGTTTGAGAGAACATTTGTGTAACACTAATGGTTAAAAACTTTCCCCTACTTTGGTACCTCAACAGTATCCTATTACTCAGAGGCTTGTAAAGCAAATCGCATGTGAAATAGATAACCCGGTCATCTGTGTGCAGCAATAAGGAGATGCCAGAGGTCAGTATGAAGACAGGTGGATGGGACATGGCACGAGAGGGTTGAGACTGTGAGGACCAAGGAAGCATTGATGGCACTGAAGAACATAGGGTGAATTTCAAATGTTGTAAAGCTCAAGGTACTCATGACTTGGTTGATTTGAGTAGATATTTAAAGTGATTCGAATGAATTTGGTGAGCAACAAAGACTCCTCACCAGTATGCAGGAGCCCTGTGAAACACAATTAGTGAATTAACCTTTTGAGAATCAAAATGACAAACAAACAGGAAAGGAAAATGACGTCCTATAGTTGTGTTCTTCTACTTCTACAGATAAAGGAGACTTATCAGACTGAATTTCTAGACCCTACCATAATGTCAAACTGGAAACTTGTAAGACCATGAAGATATCAGAATAAAGCATAAGACTGATGTGTGTCAGTTTCATGTAAAATGGCCAAGCAATAGAGTTCAGAAGCCACAATATTTTGCACATGTACATCAGTTTTAAACCCCATTTCCTCTTATATATGCCTTATGTCACCGTTATCTTTAGTTCCTATGTCTGGCAGTATGTGTTTTAGTTTCTCTGACTCTCAACCTCTCCTCATCTGGACACAAACCCGTGTTCCTTCTCACTTTCCTATTTACAGAACAGCAACACCTCTGCTAGAGCTAGGAATAGAAGTAAAAACTAAGGCAGAAGCTTTACCAAAAATGAAAGTCAAAAAATTTGAGGAAGAATCCAGCTAGAACTTGTTTTGAAATTTTTAATTAAGTTGTCAATTCAGAGAATGATTATAATCTGTAGTGTATGTCCATTGATTCTGTGTGCATAGAATTTTTCCCCTGAATGCTTTAGATAATCAAATATTTCACACAGGAATGGCAAATCCCTTGAGACACTGCCATTTAATTCTGGAAGAATTTCGTTCAGCATGATACTGGTGGGTAAGCTTTATTATTGCTATTGTAGCTATGATAAAGTCAGCTTAAAAAAAAAAAAACAGTACATGCCAGTAATTAGAAAATGAACTGCAGAGTGTTAAAATAATCAAGGTATTCTTGGTGTTTTAATTCCTATATATAAGCACTGCACCTTCGTCACAAAACTCTCAGTAATAGCTACTTATCCCTTGAATAGTCCTGTGAAGTCTAATGAATTATGAAAATTATTCCTTGATAACCACATGGAAATTTTGGAAGGTCCTTGGTTTATCCCGATGTATATTTTTAAATTTTTCTATCTGTTTGGCTTGTATAACCATCATCTACCTATGTATGTGCTTGTGTTAATCTGTACATATATGTATATATGTGTGTATATCTATCTAATTGTGTATGTATGAATATTATATTATATATATAATTTTTCTACCTATCACATATTATATATACTCTATGTGATGTACTTCAATAAGATTTTGTATTTTAATAAGATAGTTATTAGTTTTTTTATATTTTGTATTATATAAAAATAAAGTGTTTCTATACTAACAATTTTACTTAAGAGTCGTTATTTCTTAGAGTATGTAAGGCTTATGGAAAAATTGAATGAAAGGAAAAGATAACTTCAAATAATCCTAAAGAAAATTTTCTTCTTCCTTTCGGTTTGTTTAACTCTTCTTTCTTTTTATACTGTCTATATCACCATTAAAATATACACTAAATTCAAGTTGGAGATGTATGGAAGAATTTTCAAATACTTAAAAATATACATTATCCTAAACTGTATGATAAAAGAACTGGGGATTTAGCTTAATGGTAGAAAGTTTCCCCATTATTCACAGAGTTCAATCTACAGAGCTGTGTGGAAAAATGAGAGCTTTAAAACAGGTGTGGTAGTTCAGTCCTGTAATCTCAGCATGTGGGAGGAGAAAGCAGGAGGATCAAGTTTTCAAGGGCACTCTCAGCTACATAGTGCATTTCAAACCAGCCTGAGCTATATGTCTTCTTTTATGTTGCATAGGTGAGATTTCCTGACCGCATCTTATTTCTAATATTACAGGATAAACACTGAGATTCTCACAGTTGGCTGTGGTCCTGTCTCATGTAGTTTTACAGATGTTGGCATGCCTTCTTCTATGTCTAACTCCTTGAGTGTCATCTTAAATAGATTTAAAATTTTACAAAAAGAAGCCCTTATCAGTTACTTGGCTGATTCTGATTAGTTAAGCTTAATTTCAGTTTTTATCTAATAGACATAGTTACTTATAATTCATAGCTTAAGTTGTTTTGCTTAGCTTTACCAGTAAACTAGGTTTAAGGTCATTTATAAGAATTAAGCATTTGTTTCTTTAAGGTTTTCTTACGTATATTATCAATCATATATATATATATGAATGAATGAAAGGAAAAGATAACTTCAAATAATCCTAAAGAAAAGTAATAGCTACTTATCCCTTGAATAGTCCTGTGAAGTCTAATGAATTATGAAAATTATTCCTTGATAACCACATGGAAATTTTGGAAGGTCCTTGGTTTATCCCGATGTATATTTTAAATTTTAATAATTTTAAATTATTATTATATATATATATATAATGAATATATATATATTGTTATGATTTACCTAATTTATTATTGTAAGTTATATTTAGAGATAGCCTATATTGTTATATGTATGATTATTTTTTATTTATGAGAGGTATTCTATCTCTGTAAACAGTAATACTATTCTATAATTTGTATGAATATATCATCATGTATTTACCTGTTTTCTTGTTGATAAATGGTTAAATTTATTCAATATATACCCACTAAAAAATGTTCTAGTACAATTTTTTATATGAACACATTGCTTATTTTCACTAAGTACTCATGAATGGAATGGCTGAATCAACTATTAGGTATTTTTTAAAGTAGTTGATCCAAGAAGAACCTCTTTTATAAAGCAATCTTTATCATTTGGGGGTAAAACTCACCATGAGTAAAAAAGAAATGGAGTAAACTTTTACCTTCTTCTCAAATAATTAGGTGTGAAGAGCTTTACTCTTCAGAGATCAAAGTATCAATCATAGAAACCATCAAATACATTTTGTAAAGCATCATTAAGCAGATTTGTTTGGTGTTTTAGAGCACAATTCCTTAATTCTGCCACTGGATCACAAAAGTGTCATAGGTAACATGTACATAAATGATTGCAGTTATGTTCTAATAAAACATTGTTTATAGGAGCAGATAGCAGACTAGACTTGACTTATAGTCAAGAGCTTAGCTATTTCAGTAAATGAAGATATGAAATGTGTTTATATTGCCATAAAAATCAAGTTGATGATGGTCCCATTTTAGTATTATCTTCATTCAAGTGTATAACTTAATGAATGTCCTTCCCTTCTCTGGAACTCATATTTCATAGTAATAAACATACTTGCATTCTAAATTTATAATCTTTCTGTATTTAATGTTCACAGCAATCAATGTTAGTGTAATTAGCTTAGAACGTAGGAAGTTTCAGAGTGGTAATCTAAGCCAATGGCTATTTGTCTTTGAAGGTCATATCCTCAGTTACAACCAAACTGTTCCTATAAAGTGGTGGGTTTTGATGTAATATTCCATGTTGTCCTTCTGTTATCTACAATAAGCTTTATGGGGACATGGCGGACTCAATATTTTCCTTGTATAGCCTTTGAGGTTTCTCATTAGTGACTTATCAACTTGCTTTTGCTCTGTGTATTTGGAACTTTTTTTTATACTTGGTCAAACACTTGGTTGACAAGTATTTAAGAAATGCTGATGTTACTCTGCTAAATAAAACCTATTCAAAGATTTCTGTGCTTCAGTGCTTCATCTATAACTGGTGGCCAATCTCATTTGGTGATAGGTATTATAAACATACTTCATATTCTATGAGACTGGAAGTATATCTGATCTGCATAGCCAGAGTTAATGACACACTTTGAGGTCACTTAAGACTTGAGACTTATACCTACTCTGTATTCAGTCTGTTTTGTGTCTTTGAGAGAACAATGTATCAGACAACTATTGATTTCTACTATCACCAAGATATAGTGAACAACACGAGAGAAAGAAAGCAGAAAGAATGTGAAAGCTAAAGGACTGAGAAGAATGCTGGAAAATATTGTCTTCTGGAGAGGACAGGACCATTGCAATCTTGAACTCATGGCAGCCATGGTTACCTGCACAAAACCTGAACCAGATTAAGTCAGCCCAGAATTCTGGCCTGTATGGGATTGCCGATGTTCAGGTATTTGCTTTATTTAGGAGCTATTGTTGGTGGATAGTCTCTGAGAGAGGTAGAATCATTCTTTCTTGAAGATATTGCTACAAGTAGGTTTCCCATGCTCCAGGGGATGCCCCACATCCATGCACATGTGGGACGCATTAACTGGATTTGCTGTGTTTTCATTAAAAATAACAAAACAAAAACAATGCTGTGATGTTGGGATAGGCATGTATTGAGGAGAGCATGGGAAGAAGCAGAGGAGGAGAATGGAAAGTAAAATGCTATATACAGCATGAAATTCTCAAAATAAAAAAATTAAATTTCTTTTCCTATACATTGGTCATTCTACTCTGGTGGTCTGAATCAATAGCACCTTTTATAGAGTTAGTAGGGAAACACCCTACTAAATGTTGCTATAATTTTACCTACTGATTTATATAAAAATATACTTCTCTATATTTTATTAAAACATTAAAAAGTTTTTAAAAAGAATTTGAGCAATGTGTATGTAAACAATAGATTAGGGTGTTTAAAAATTACCTTTTATTGGCATGTAGGTTTGATATTTGGGAATGATTCTAAGCTAAGGCCCCATTCACAGTAAACAATCATCCCCATCCCTCAGAGACATTTCCAGCCTTCATTTTTTATTTTACTTAAATAAATGAATACAGATAAATAAAGAGATTTGCAATGTAGAAGGAATGAAAGATTTCTGAAACATCTAGAAAATAATTTTCAGTGAATGTATCTTTTTAAATTTTTATTAGGCCAAATTAAATAAAATTATTTGATATTGAAGTAAAAGTTCTGTTACAACTAAAAGATATGTCCTCAAATATATATTTTTTCTTGCTGTTTTGGAAAGTGTGTGTAATAGCAGGAGGAGTCAGGAAAAGGATAATGTAGACACTGGATTGTGGAAGACAAATTAAAGTAAAACTCAGGAAATGGAGAAGAAAAGATAGATTGTGTTCAAGACAAGAGAAATTGATTTAGGATAGAAGTGAGAAAGACAGGTGGAAATGAGACAGAATATAAGATCTATTAGAAGAAACAGGAAATGTAAGAAAGAAGGTATTGATGTCACAGAGACAGGTGGGAAGATCAGAAAAAAGCAGCAGAAACATGAGAAGCTACTTGTGGATTGAAAAGGTGAGTTAATAAAAGGAGACCAATCTCACTAAGCCAGGAAGAAGGAAGAAGCTGGTATTTAGAGAGGATGAGACAGAGATGGATATGATAACATATTGGAAAGAAGCCTCTGGAAACTGTTCTTTCTAACACTTCTGCTCCCTCTTCTTCCCTGACACATGTGCACACAAGAGTGAGAGCAAGAGCAAGAGAAAGAGATTTCTTCACTTTTTAAAAAACTATCTGGGTTTTAAGTCAGGCATCAAAAAAAAAAAAAAAAAAAAAAAAAAAAAAAAAAGCAAAAACAAAACAAAACAAAAACCAGATGAAGACAATTCACAGTATCAACCTCCCCTTTGCCCAGGAACTGCTACTAAACATGAGTGCAGTGGTGCCTCAAGATGTTTTACAAAGGTGACAAGATCCTTCAAGACGAGGAGCTTACTTGCCATAGCAAGTTGACAATAACTAATTGGGATAAAACACTGAAGCTGATCATTTTAAAAGACAGTAGAAGTTCTAATAGACATCCAGTGTTTGAAGAGTATTGGAAAGGTAAAGAAGGTCAACTAATAGAGGGCCTCATGGGCTGACCAAGAAATAATGTTTTCATTTTGAACTGTTGTGCCATCTAACTTACACAAGGAGTCATTTCTTGATTAGATTGTGACATGTGATGAAGAGTCTACTATAAATTCTGATGGCAATAGGCAGCTCAATGGTTGAAGCAAAAATTTCTAAAGCTTTTCCCAAAGCCAAATTTGTACTAATAAAGATCCTGACCATCGGTGCTTTGCCATTGATCTGACCATCTATAGCTTTTTTTTTTATTTCTTTTTTTTATTTCTTTTTTTTAAATTTATTTAGTTATTTAAATCACATCATAATTTACTTATTTACACAGGGGTTATAAACACAAAAAGGCAGGATGTCGGGAAGGGAATGGAACCGGAGCATAGGTGTTCAGGGGGAGTACAGATACCTTTCAGAACAGGGTATCAGCTGGGTGTAGGTTCAGGGGACAGGTCACTATGACTCTGCCTATGATTCACTTGTCCTTATCTAAGTTGGTACTGTCCACCGAGGCTGCCTATTTATAAGACCTATGACTGCTTGGGCTGGTAAATTTCCACAGAAGCCGCCTGTTTACAATAGCTTATAGCCTGCTGTTGAGGTTGTTACTTTATCCAGGGTGTTCCTCAAACCCATCTCCACCCAACCTAAAAGAAGAGACTTCCACCCCTAGACCAAGCAGAGAGGGGCTACCCAGAACCCTCTCTGTCTCTGAATTCTTGCTTAGGCTGCGAGGCTAAGCACTGTAAGGGAATATAAATAAAAGTTTAAAATATCTATCTGAGTTCCCTGAGGGACAAGCCTGATTGCATAGGGGTTGATGTCAAAAGTATCCCCTCTCCAGGAAAAAGACATCGGGAAGGGTATGGCCCTCATGCCTCACTGGACAACGACAGGAGGACCTGAGCCATTGCAAGGTCCCCTTCAATTATTGGAGGTCAGGCCTCTATCCCCACCTTCTCAAGATTAGAATTGCCAAGGCCCTTCTATACTTAGAGAAGGAGGAGATGTCAGGGGCAGCCCTGCTTATACACTGAAGGCCTAAAATCAGCCATAGGCTTAAAGTCAGCAATAGTCCTGACATACATGCATGCTAACACCAAGTCTTGGGTCTCTGTGGAAACATCTATAGCTTTTTGAGTCCTCAGGAACCACTAGATGGAAGAAATATTTTCAGAAAATTGATGAGATGCACCCCAAACTGCTATGCTTGCAACCAGCATTCATTAACAAAAAGACGATAATTCTCTTTACCACTGATCTATCTTTCCAGGAACAGCAGAGGCAAGAAAAGGGTGTTATATTCCCTGGAACTAATGTTATATATGGCTGAGACAGCATGTAAGTGCTGGGAATCAAACCTAGTCCTTTTGAAGAGCAGAAAGTACTCTTAACCACTAAGTTGTGTCTCCAGTCCTTGTCTTTCTATTTTTTCCCATTTTAAAAGTCTCTTCTCTCTCTAATCTTATATACTAAAGACAACATTAGACTAGAACAAGACCACAATAATAGAGCACTCCTTTAAGCTTTCCCACCTTTCAACATTTCATTGCTTCTGTACCTGCATCTTAATTTTGAGAAGAATCAAACATTTGCTTTTAATTTATAGATCACTTCATACATCAACTTTTTCTTAAGGGGTACTTCATGCATATATGCAAAATAAGTTGAATAATAATCCAGTTTTTTAAGTATGTGTAATACACAGATAAGATTAAGTAGATGAAATGATTGTAAGCTAATGCTTTTAGCCATCAGTCATTTATTTATCTATAATCTACCTATGTATCTATCATCTACCTATGTTCTATCTTCTATTCTTTATCTCTCATCTATCTATCTATCTATCTATCTATCTATCTATCTATCTATCTATCTATAATTATCTAATCATCTATCCAGCCCTATCTCATGACTTGAAAAGTCAAGCAAGTATCATGGAAAATACCCTGGTCATACATATTTAGTAACTTAAATAACAAAGTGGTTTGTGAACTAATTATGTCATAAAAAATGAGGGAAATCTAGCAAAATATTCAAGGCAATTTAAATCTTGGAAAATCTGTTCTTTTTCTTTTTTCAGTTTACATCCTGATTGCAGCCCTCCTCTCTCCTCTCCTTTCAGATCCACTCTCACAAATCCCTCCCCTCATTACCCTCTCCACTTCACTTCAGAGAAGGGAAGCTCCTTTTGGCTACCAGCCCACCCTGAGACACCAAGTCTCAGAAGGACTAAATGCATCTTCTCCCACTGAGGCCAACAAGGCAGTCCAGCTAGCAAAAAATGATCCTATGACAGGTAATAGAGTCAGAGACAGCCCCCACTCCAACTGTTAGGTAATCCACATGAAGACTAAGCTTCACATCTGCTACAAATTTGTAGTGGGCCTAGGTCCAGCCCATTTATGCTTTTTGGTTGATGGTTTAACCTCTGTGAGCCCCCACAGGCCCAGGTTCATTGACTCTGTAGGTCTTCTTGTGGTATCTTTGACCCATCTGACTTGTTCAATCCTATCCCCACCTCTTCCACAGGACTCCCAGAAATCTGTTCTGCCTGCAAGATGTGCAGAAATTAAGATGAAGCAGAGATTGAGGGAATGGTCAACCAACGACTGGCCGAATTTGTTATCTATCCTATGGGAGAGAGTCAACCTCTGACACTATTAATGAGTCTCTATTATGCTTGCAGACGGAAGTCTAGCATAACTGTCTCCTGAGAGGCTTCATCCAGCAGCAATGGAAACAGAAGCAGAGACCTACAGCAGACATCAGGTGGAGCTCAGGCTCAGGAAGTCCACTTTTTTTTTCCTTCTGTTTGAAGGATTCTTTTAGGCAAGTCTCCAGTTTTTCTTAAACTTACAGTACAGTTTGTGCCTTCCTCTCTCCAGTACTAGGATTGGAGGCATGTGCCATCATACATGATGGTTTTAGTATTTTATATGTCTGGTCACTCGGATATTTTTCCAAAGAATGTAGAGTTCTTAGATCCATCTCAGTGATACTTTTTCAGGGGCTATATGGCATTGAGGAGTTTACAGTTTTAACTAAGCTTCCCATGTGATTTTGACATAAGTGGAACAAGAAATGCATTATAACAAATCCTACTTGAATGATTAATAGTGCTGGTTCACTGACAAGAGTATGATTTCAGCTCTCCCAGCTGCAGCACTTACACACCTGGGAAAATTGCTTAACTTCTCCTCGGTTTCAGTTTCCTCATTTGTAGAATCTGTAACAACGATAACAACAACAACAACAATACCTCTAATGCTTTCTGATAAATAAATAATATTTTATTTGGAAGGGGTCTAAATTATGTATTCAAAGGATTATGTTTTTAATATTAATTGTATCTAGATTTCAAACTATTAGATTATTCCTTTAAAATCTTTCCTTATTATTTTATGTGTCTGAGTGTCTTCCATGCATGTGAATCTATTGTACCACATGTGTGTAATACCTGTGGAAACAAGAAGAGTGTCGGTTCACCTGTAACTGGAATCACATATAGTTCAGAGATGGCATATAAGTCCTGGGAATCAATGGGTATTCTGGAAAAATAGACTCAGCTCTTAACTGATGAGCCATCTCTTCAAGTCCATTAGAGAATTATTTTGGTAACTTTCCTTCTGACTTCAGCTGATACAGTCTTGTAGACAATCAAGCATCAGCTCCACTGACCTTGGCAGAGATAATTAGTTTCTGTTGAATATAAAGTTCCCCAAAACTTAGCTTCTCAAACTGTGATCTGGAGCCCTGTGTGAGGACATCATGTAATGGAATGTGAGGGTCATAAAATTTTTTGGCAACCGTGAAAGTTTTCTGAACATGTAATGACTTAAAAGTTAAAGTCAATTATGTAATGACTCTGAGGGCTTCCTAGCAACACTTGCCCATGTTGCACTGAGTGGCTTTGTTACAGCCTGGGATCTCAGCATACAGAACATACTCTTTTTAAAATTTTATAATAATTCTTTAATATTATACTCATAGAGTTACTATTTAAATTACATTAATGTTTCATAAGGGTCACAATATCTTTTGAGACCCTGTCTTACTATGTAGTCCAGGCTAGCCTTGAGCTTTTGGTGATCTTTATACCTCTGCCTGTGAGTGCTGTAGTAACTCTTAGGGACATTATGTTGGGTTTCAATGTGATAGCTTTTGAAAGTTTGCCTGAGACATAAGATATGACTGAGTTTGAAAATTGTTTGCTATTGCAAGTTCAGGAACTGAGTTTTAATCCCTAGATCTGAACTTAAAATAATAAAATAAAACGGCATAGTTCTGGCAAAAGTGGAGGATTAGAGAAACAAGTAGATTCCTGGAAAACCAATTTAGACAATCAGTAAAGAGGGGTTCAAAGAGAAAGGGAAAAATGGAAAGAAGGGAGACAAAAAAGAGAGGAAGAAAGAGAGGGGAAGGGAGAGAGGGAAAGTATGAGGAGGAAAATGAGGGAGAGGAGGAGGAGGAGAGGGAGGGAGAGAGAGAGAGAGAGAGAGAGAGAGAGAGAGAGAGAGAGAGAGAGAGAGAGAGAGATTATTCAGAAAATACAGCAGAAGTGATAAAGATAGCTTACATTGAATTTGACCAGCATAGGACCTGCATGCAACTTACATACCTGTTCAACACCACACACACGCACACACACACAAAAGAAAAGAAGCAAGGAAATAGGGCGGTATACTTAGCTGAGCTGATAGAGCATGTGCCTAGCATATGTAAACCTGAGTCCTGGTGTTCCATCTCCAATTTGGCATGATAGACTATTCTTGTAATATGAACACAGAATGCACTCTTTATGGTGCAGTCACCAATGATCCCTGTAATGGTTAATGATTGCCAAGTTGACAGCATCTAGAATCAATGACATACACAATTCTAGGCATATCCACAAAGGAATTTCCAGATTTCCTTACCAGAAGTGAGAAGACCCAGTCTAAAAACAGATGGAAGCATTCCATGGCCTGATCCAGGCTGAAAACCAGTGAGAAAGTAAGGAAAGCCCAGGCATTTTCCTTCCTCTGCTTGCTGAAACAGATGCAGTGTTACTGCTCGGTGGCCTTACACTATTTATACTCCCATAATTTTAGCATCAAGAAAAATTGTACCTTCAAATTATTAACCAAATCAACCCTTTCTTTCTTAAGTTACTTTTGTGAGGCTTTTGCCGTGGCAATGAAAGAAGTTATTAATAGAACCCCTCAGCTCTATCTCAAGAATAATGATGACACACAAATTATGAACAGAAGATTACATGCTGTGAGTTGAAGCATTTTCCCATGTATTTAGAAATTTGTCTGTTCTTATAGAAATATAATGGTTTAATTACAGAAAAGAAAGACTAACAATTTCTGAGTGTCACTCCTCAGAATGCATCAGTAAATGACTGTATACCTATTTTATATACCTATATAGCAAACATTGCATGAAACTTTCCCAGGCAAAGAGGGGTCATGAGTTAGAACTGTTTAAGAAGTACCAGCCCAGAACCCTACTCAGCATGCGGCACTTGCCCGTCTGATTCTTGTTGACTATTGCACTGTATGAATGAGTTACTGTAGCAGACTAGCACTATAGAATTTGCATCCAATGGCAGCAATTTTCTGTCATTTATGTTAAAACATCATATTATGTCTTAAGTTAACCCTTCAGGTGCAGGTTTTAAAGGGAAGTATTCCTTTCTCCTAGGTGACCATGTACTTATCACCCATTGATCAACAGTTTCCTCATTCCCCTCCTTCCTTCCCACTCTCCTCCTGCCTCTAATTCTGCACTTCATTTCAGTAAGATGAATTGTTTTAGATTTTATGTACGAGTGAATTGGTGCGTTATGTATATTTCTGTCCATTCTGTCTCATTCTTCAGTTTTGTCTTTGCTGCAGATGACAGTATGTTATCATTTTTATTGCTGGTGGCACTCCATTTTTTTTTATTTGGTCTTCAGCTGCTGAGCCTTTATAGTGTTTCCATTCCTTGACTGCTATGATTGTGCTGTATGTAGTATGGAGAATTCTGTCACTCAGCATTGAGATTTCCACTCACGCACTGGCTCTTCTGAATCTTGAACCATTCTAATGATACACTCAAGTCTTGTCCCTCCAGGAAAACTGACCTTACCTATAGCTGAAGGCTGAGACTGGTTAATGTGATGGGAATCCTATTTCTCTGGAGAGTTATGAGATCGAAACTAACCTGAACTCAATGCAAATCTGTGGGATTTCTGAGCTTCTAGGAAATGTTACTTTTCTTAAATGATGGCTGAAGTAGAGATGGTCTTTTCTCTTATGGCTTTAAACCTTGAATCACTATATTCAGTTGGCACTTACCTAAGGATGATGCAAAGTCTGCTACTGAGTCACTCAGTCTTGAGGTTTGCTCTATCTCTGCACTTCCTGTTATGTGAGAAAATAAATCCCTGTGTATTAAGGTCTTTATAACTGGGACAGAGTCTCAAATAGGCCATTTTGCAAGCTATGTTACAATAGTGGGTCTCAATAAAGGGTCTAAAACTCCTATGATAAGGTGGGCCTTCTGAGGTTATTCAAGGTTCTAAAAGGTCTATGCAAGCATTAAGTATCATTTTTAACAACTTCTGAATTATGTAGTCCTATAAAAGTATTTCATTTTGTTTTTCTATGCTTTAAAATATTTTTAATTTATAATTTGGGAACTTTTTACATTTTGACCACTTTCTCTCTTCTCCCCCAACTTCACCCAGATCTTCCTTCCTATCTACCTACCCAACTACATGTGTTTTTCTCTCTTAAAAATAGCTGTATTTTGTTAACCAATTAATTGACAGGGATTTTTATTTGCTTGTGTGATTGTATGTTTGTTTGTTTGAGTCAGGATAGTTCTTTATAACCCAACCATGCAATTCACTATAAAGAAAAACAGACTGAGAACTTGAGGGCTTCTTCTGTCAAGCTCCTGAATAATTGGGTTGCACCTCTATGCCTGGATGCTGGCCTTTTTTTTTTTGATTATATGAAAATAGAATATTCTAAAAATATAAAAATTTATGAAACCATTGATATTTAGTCTTGAGGAACAAAGTTTATGATTTATTAAAAATCACAATGCATCATCTGGCCCTCTCCAATTCTTATACAATGGAGCTTGGGAAAGATATTCAAGTTCATAATACTATATGCACTGTAATAAAGTGAGAAAATGCTTCATTGCTTTGCCATGGTGAGTGAGAAGTGACATACCGGGAAATAAAAAGATCTTTGTAAATAAAAAGAGGCGTGGTCCACAAAGTCCACAAAGAAGATGCTGCTGAATGATATATTTGCTTGCTGTGCTTCTTTCTCACATTGGTTCTCTACAACAAATTTCCAGGTAACAACTTGAAGAATGCCCCATTTTGCTTGTCACTTTCCCACCTGCTCTCTGGCTGTTATTACATTTGGATAAAAATTCTACCTCCCAAATTCTTGAACACCTTTGCTATATATTGAGTTTATGGAATGGCTTGTAGTTCATTATCTATATCTCCCGCTATCAAAGGCTCAGTCAAATTACCACATTCTTCATTCATAGCCTTACACCTAGAATTAGTATTTGACTTGCATAAGAGAAAGATTTATGTGTATGTTCCACAGAAATTTCTGGCAGATCTAGGAAAGATAAACAACAAAAATATAAAGTAATCACCAGGAATTTAAATTGCAAAATAGAACACAGTAAATCATGACACTAAGCCTTAATAGGCACAGGCTACAGGGGCTGAACCATTCAAACTCCACGTATGTGTTTATCTTGGAATAGCCATGGAGGAAGAAGGAGAAAGATCCCAGTTCCCACAAAGTAAAATTAAGGCAGATCTGATCCATGTTTTAGAAATGTATTGCTTTATAAAGACACAGCTAAAGTAAGCTTAGTTATGAAAGCCAAGACACAAATACATATATTAATGTACTTAGATATGTTTATTCATACCTATACATGCATATATATATATGTGACATATTTGATCATGTTTAATATCTATAATTTTTGCAGCCACAGACTAACATCAATATTACCAAATAGACTAAATATTATGTGTTCCTTATAAGACTGGGACTTAGTGGGGGCAGTCAAGTTTTCCAATATGAGTAAAAAATACTAAATCTGAGAAAGAGTAATTGTCTTATATGATGATGTAGATCTGTCAGGAGATTGATATTGTTTCCTTCTTTCATGTTTTTTTTCTCCTTTTACACTGTATATGTGAATATGGTATATGTGCATGACTTAAATGCATTTGAGTAGAAATCAAACAAAGATCTTGAGTGCATTTCTCTGTTATTGTTGACATTATCCTATTGAGAAAGTCTCTAGTGAACATGAAGCCATGTTGACAATCATCCATCTCCAGAAGTCCCATCTCTGTCTTTCAGAGTGCTGGTATTACAGGTACATGCAGCTATGTTATATACATTTTTAATCCCAAACTTGAGTTTCTACCCCACTTTTGATCATTTGGTTCCCAAATAAAAGATACACACAACCTTTATATTTATAATAAGCCTTATCAATACAAGAACTGGCAAATATCTGTCCTCTATGCTATTATGTCTATTTCTCAGCCAATAATCCTATTATATAACTTGTCATGTTTCATCTGGACTGCTCTTAACTACAGTCAGTCAACCCACATAACATCAACCCACATAGCAATTATTTTAAGATTCTTACCCCACAGAAACTTCTTCCTCCATTCATCTTCTTCTTGTTGTGGTTTTCCTCTGACCTCTACCCCAGGAATCCTAAACCTCACCCATGTCTCTTCTGCCCAACTATCAGCTGTTGGCATCTTAATTTACCAATCAGAAATAACTTTGGGGCAAGGTCACATAGCATCATTTGTGTCTACATGGGGATTCTCTCCTCTCTGTGGCAACCAGGTTTTGAGGAACCAGTATTAGCATCAGCTACAACCTGATCCGTATCAGGCCAACCCACCACACAGCCATAACAGGCTCTTTATTTAGAGGCTGAGATTTCAACTCAAATTCTTGTGGTTAAGTACTGTTATCTACTAAGTCAATCTACTATGCTTTTGAGTTGGGATTTCTAACTGAAAATTTGGCCTCAGATTCCTGGCTGTTAAATTCTCTATCTGGGAACACAAAGTCTCATTGTTTCCAGGCATCTTAAAATGGCCTATTTTAATCCAAATTTGATTCAAAAGCAAATATTACATTTGATTATTTGGCTTATAAATTCATCATGCCCTGTAAAAAATAAAAAGAAAACAGAAATTATATCCACAGAGATCTTTCAAATTTCATAAGTATCAAAAAGAAGCAAAGCTAATACACATATTCATCATCTTGAAAACCTGCTTTGCTTTGTTATAGTTAAGAAATAATTGAGTCTAACACTTGCTAATTTGATAACATATAAAACATGTACAAGAAAAGTTTCCCATACCTTCTGAATAGAAAGAAAAATGTTACGGGTGCATACAGGTGCATACATCTCCATTTTGACAATGATTAACAGTGTGACCTTTGGCAGATCTCTTGTTTTATATGTACATGGATTTTTATACCATGCTAAATTATGGAGCTAGAAAAAGATGATGCCTCAGAGTCTCCATACTTAAAGGCATTATACCATGCTAAGAAGCTGAATAGAGCTGATAATGTTGCCAAACAAAGGTATAATGTGAGTGTTCTCGGAAAGTTCCATGTCCCTTTGTGATTTTTATGTGAATATTATTAGAGTTAGCTAGAATTCTATTAAGTGGTATTGACTGTGTTACTCTGGAGCATATTTAGATATTGTGCTGGCTAAGACAAAAGTAATTTTGAAACCCGGGCCAGCCTTAAAAGAGTATTTTACCAAAATAAAACCTATTAACACAATCTTCAGATTTCTGACCAAAACTACCCAGGAATCTTCCATATCTGTCACTTCATTCGAGTGTTCTCTTTCCACCCTCTATATAATGTTACTTAAATCTACTGGCTCATAACTGTGGGATGATTGTGGCTGTGTCCTACACTGACTAGACAATTGTTCTAGTATATGGGTTAATGTGGACAATGAGGCAGTGAGTAAAGGTGAAGAGGTTGGTGATGTCTTAGCCCCAGGCAACTGCACAGCATTTAATCTGCATACACTTTAACAGAGATGGGTGAGACTCTGTATGGTTTCCCAATTCCTTAAGTGACTTAGATGAATTTACAGAGAAACAAATGTAAATCTTTCATGATTTAAGACAGATAAACAAGGTCTAGTTATGATTTTATAACTGTCTGATTCTATTAAACCCAGACTAGTCATCAATGTCTCAATAATCATCTACAGAGTGGAACTTGGGATATATGTGTTATCAGTTAGGTAGAACACTGAGGAAGATCCTGTAGATGATGTGTCACATCCTGGGACTAATTGTAGGCAGGAACTATTAATGGCTGGGAGATTGCTAGAATGTGGAATTCTATCTACCTATTGCAATGGGAAAGTGGTGGGCAGGTAGTCTATTATAGATAATGCAATTAGGTGTTCCAAGTCAGCCAACACAGATACACACACGTATATATGTGTATATATATATATATGGTAGATATGTCTAAAGACAAGTGATAGTTTACTTATGTAGTTGACAAGTTAAAAAGTCTATGTTTTAGTTTAACAGTTTGAAGATCAAATATACTATTTGTTCACATGGAAAGTTAATCTTTCTAACCAGTTCTATATCTGCAAAATGAAAGCAATAATTTTTATACAAAATTTCCATGAAAAAACATATGTAACATATTTAGCAGTTTCTTGGGAACAAGAACTTGTGCTGCTGTCATTAGTCAAGGAGTATTAATGTTATTTGCCATTAAATCTAGGTCAATGTTTTCTCATGGAGGAGGGTAAATATTATGGTCAGGAATTATAGAAACCTTCCTTAGAGATCATGTCAAGTTTACAGTGTTGAAGTCTACCAACAAAGAAGTAGGATTGATCTAGCATTCTTGAGCAAGGTTCTAGGATATGAGGTTAAACAGAGAAACTGATTTAGTCTGGGATTAAAGCGAATAGTATTACATAAGTGGATAAAACAGTGGAAAAGTAGAAATCAAGTTCATTTCATTGATCCCAATGAACAACATAAAACAGAGGACAAGTGGAGTATTCTTGTAATCCTGGAGCACTTCGTCAAGATAGATATAAATCAGGAGTCCTAAGCCTCAACAGCTCTATATTTAATGAGTAGGATAGGGTCTGTTAAAAAGTCGTTGAGTACCCTTTGAACACTACAAAGTGGTAAACTTAGCATGAGATATCATTCATTTTTGTAGAATATGTAGAATGAAGACTCAGCTTCATCCCAGGAAAACCTAGTAATGTTGGCCTGTGATGTCATGTAGTTATCTGCAGAGAAATGCCTGCAGAAAACAGAAATCACTGAAACTGAAATAAGTTTGATTTATTTAGTTGCCCTTTCTCTAATATATATATATATATATATATATATTAATTATTTCATATATTATATATATATATGAAAGCAGCATTGTATCAATATATGTCAGAAGTTTTGATCAAATGAAATAAAATATTTGCAAATAGTAGAGTCCTGAGTTGTCATCTATCTTGGTTCCCTAGAGAGTTGATGGTTTCTTTCCTAGTTCTTAGCATTTTTGTCTGGTATTATTTGTTTACTTTCCTTAATCCCAATCCAAATCGAAATCTCTGTTTCTTCCTGTCCATTCATCAGGATCATAGTTTTTATAATTTCATAAAGATTATATGAAGAATGCAGCTTTTGCAGCATTTCCTCAACATTTATGATTTAGTGGAGGGTAGTGTTCATAATTTCAATAAGAGTGAACACTTTTTTTTTAATTTCATAAAGATTATCTGCCACATATAAAGTTTTTGCCACATTTCCTCAAATTTTCTGATTTAGTGGGTAGGGGGCAGTGTTCATGATTTCAATAATGGTGAACAATAAGCATGTGCCACAGAAAAATGAGCTGAATGTTGTTCCTGGTGATTTGCTTGCCTCTATAAGTTACAGTGCAAGAGCCCAAAGCTGGAAATTTAGGAACCCTGAAATTTATTTCTGCATACACTAGTTGTTTGATTGGGTAAATGAAAATGGCAGAAGCCAATCACTAGGCAGAAGATATAGAGGTGGGTTTTCTGGATCTCAGGAGGAAGAGGAGGAGACGAGATTGAGAAAAGGCCTTTTCGGTGAGACTGTGGAGAAGGGAACACCGACACCCATGTCGGCGTGAGGGTATTATATCCCATGGTGGCCTCTGCCACCAGATGAATTCTAATATATAATAGCTGATGAGTTAGGACAGTAGATTCCTACCAGTGGTTGTGTCATTTGTCTGATTGTAAAATATTAAGATTGCTGTTTTCTATTAGTGACATTCAGGTGGGCAAGAGAGAGGGGATGGTCAGTTGGTAGAACACGATTGGTAGCGCAGGCAAACTCTGAGGGAACAGGTGTTGGGCTGGCTTAGCAAGCCAGCCATGGGAGCTGGGTGAGATGGCCATTTCTGGCATTGGGCAAGAAGCAAGTGAAGACCAGGAGAGTTAGCCATGGGAGATGAGTGAGACCTGGGAGGTCATTAGAAGCTGGTGGAGCTAGCCGCAAAGGTTGAGAGAGCTCAGACAGAGCGCTCGAGAAAGAGTAAGCATGGATTATAAAACTGCACTAGCTACACAGTTCTTAAATAAATTCAAGAGGCTCACAAAATACTGATGTTAATCAAAATATACAGTATCTTCTCCTGTGACCTTAGATAAGTATCCTTTTCCCTAAGACATTCATCAGCAAAATCAAGATACTGAACTGGCTAAATATTAATGTTCTTTCAAGCGTTGAATACCTTTGGCAGTCTAATTCTGAGGCTTATTATGGAAATGAGTGATTATTTCTAGGAATTTGCTTGGCAGTATAACACTGGTGCAAGACTGTATTTGTTCTTTTCAGCAAAGAAAAGATTTTTTGAATTTAACTGAATTTCCAAGTTGGTATTCTGTTGACTTGAAATATGGGGGTTGATTAGTGAAACTAATTCTGTTTCATAACATAGTAGCTTAAAGAATATTACAGTCTAATTGCTTAAGACATGAAGCTTAATTTTTTAAAATTCTAGAAGTTTTTTTTTTTTTTTCATTTTTTTCTGCCATCAAAATACAGGCATCTTCTAACCCAAACTAAAATCTATAATTCTGGATTTAGCTATATGAAGCTACATTTACCAATACCAAAAATCAGAATAGATTTTAAAAGTATCTAGTAAACGAAAACTATCATTTGTATCTGAACTCACAAAACGAACCAAATAAATGCTTTACATTCTTCTGATCCAGTATTTCATTATAGCATTGAAAAATAGTGACTAATATGTACAACAGCAGAGTAAAACAATCTTCACAAGGTTGTATTGGAAGCCCTAAAATTTTGCAACAATTCAATATATTTTTTGGATATTAGTATCAGAAACATATGAAGAAGGTATATCATAAATGGGTTTATAGCTTAGAATGCCAGAGATAGCTGGGTATATAGTGACTATTTTCAGAAAAACAAGAAGCTATTGTGATTTTCTAATTGAACTCAATTTTTAAGATCTAATTCAGGGCTTCTCTATCAAAAGGTTGAGACTGATAACTTTTTGGGGGCATGTTGTCCTGATCATTGTAGGTTATTTAGCAATGTAGGTTACAATGAGTCTCTATCCATTTGGTGCCAATAATGACTCCCTTCCCCTACCCCTACATGAGGCAATCAAAATATATTTACATTTTGTGAAAAAGTAAAATATCAATGTTTTGAGAATTTCTAATAAAATTATAGAGTCCAGTGATTCACAAAGACTTCCCTGTCTTTTAGATAAATTACTCCAAAGAAAGCTTTCTAATGGTCTTATAAAAATATTTGTTTGTTGTGGTAAGTTCTCAAAAACAATATTTTTATCTACTGTGATGAAATCACAGTAGTAAATGATATAGGTTTCAAAAATGTGAATTATATTACCCTATCCAATGACTGTATTAAGAGCTGAATTTATAGGGCAGAGGTAGAACACACCTTTAATCCTAGGCAAACTTGGGAGTTTGAGGCCAGCCTACTCTACAGAGCAAGTTCCAGGACAGTCAGGGATAAACAGAAAGCCTGTCTAAAAACCCCTGGATTTATTCTGATGCGTAGGAAGCCACAGTGCTCAATATTACAGAATTTATACTTCAGTGTACTAGACAAGAGATAGTAGTTAGAAAAATAGTAAGAGAATAAATAATATAGATGTGATAAATGACACAAAGTAAATACTTATGGTTCTTTGACAGAAAACAATGATAATATTTCATATGAGATATAAATTTGAAGAAAAGTAAGCAACATAAAGAATTACTATATGGAACATAACTTTGTAATAAAAGTGATGGTATGATAATGATAATGATAATAATAATAATAAAAATAATGTTTTCAAAATGTTAGTTACATTAAAAAGACTTTTAGGGGCTGGAGAATGGCTCAGCAGTTAAAAGCTGTTGATTTTAGAGAGCCCAAGTTAGTTCCCTGAATCATATTGGCATATTGGGCAACTTATATGTGCCCAGTTCCAGAATATCAGACACCATTTTCTGGCCCCTGTTGACAGGCACATGTATATTGCATACACTCTCATTGATAAACACACATACACATAAATTTGTTTTATTGAGTATTTTATTTACATTTCAGCTATTATCCCCTTTCCCCATTTCCCCTCACCCAGGAACCCCTATCCTATCCCCTCCTCCTGCTTCTATGAGGATGTGCCCTCACCCACTGACCCACTTCCACCTTCCCACCTCGAATTCCCCCACATTCGGCGTCCAGCCTTCATGGACCAATGACCTCCTCTCCCACCTTGCCCGACAAGGCCATCCTCCCCTACATATACAGCTGGAGCCATGGGTCCCTCCCTATGTGCTCCCAGGCTGGTGTTTAGACCTTGGGAGCTCTGGTTTTTTTGATATTGTTGCTCTCCCCATGGGTCAACAAACCTGTCAGCTCCTTCAGTCTTCTCTCTCAATCCTCCATTGGGAACCCCATGATCAGCTCAATGGTTAGCTGTGAGCATCTGCCTCTGTGTATGTCAGACTCTGGCAGACTTCTAAGGACACAGCTATATCAAGCTCCTGTCAGCATGCACTTCCTATCACTCATATCAGCATCTACCTTTGGTGACTGCACATGGAAGGATACCCAGGTGGAACAGTCTCCAGACGGCCCCTCCTTCAGTTTCTGTCCCACATTTGTCTCCATATTTGCTCCCATGAGTATTTTATTACTCCTTCTAAGAAGGACCAAAGCACCCACACTTTGGTCCTCCTTCTTCATGAGCTTCATGTGGTCTCTGAGTTGTATCTTGGTATTGCGATCTTTTGGGCTAATATCCAATTATCAGTGAGTGCATACCATGTGTATTCTTTTGTGATTGGGTAATTCACTCAGGATGATATTTTCTAGGTCCATCCACTTGCCTAAGAGTTTCTTGAATTCATTGTTTTTAATAGATGAGAAATACTCCATTGGGTAAATGTACCACATTTTCTGTATCCATTCCTCTGTTGAAGGACATCTGGGTTCTTCCCAGCTTCTGGCTATTATAAATAAGGCTGCTTTGAACAGAGTGGAGCATATGTCCTTGTTATATGTTGGAGCATTTTCTGGGTATATGACCATGAGTGGTATCGCTGGATCCACAGGTAATACTATGTCCAGTTTTCTGAGGAACCACCAGACTGATTTCCAGAGTGGTTGTACAAGCTTGCAATCCCATCAATAATGGAGGAGTGTTCCTCTATCTCCACATCCTCGCCAGCATCTCTATCACCTGAGTTTTTGATCTTTGTCATTCTGACTGATGTAAGGTGTAATCTCAGGGTTGTTTTGATTTGCATTTCCCTGATGACTAATGATGTTGAACATTTCTTCAGGTGCTTCCCAGCCATTTGAGTTTCCTCAATTGAGAATTCTTTGTTTAGCTCAATACTCCATTTTTTAATTGGGTTATTTATTGTCTGGAGCCTAATATCTTGAGTTCTTTGTATATATTAGATATTAGCCTTCTACTGGATGTAGAACTGTTGGTTGTCGTTTTGTCCTATTGACGGTGTCCTTTGCCTTACAGAATCTTTGCAATTTTATGAGGTCCCATTTGTCAATTCTTGGTCTTAGAGCATAAGCCATTGGTATTCTGTTCAGGAACTTTCCCCCTGTGCCCAAGTATTCTAAGTTCATCCCCACCTTCTCTTCTATTAGTTTCAACGTATTTGGTTTTATGTGAAGGTCCTTTATCCACTTGGATTTGAGCTTTGTACAAGGAGATAAGAATGGATCAATTTTCATTTTTCTATATGCTGACCTCCAGTTGAATCAGCACCATTTGTTGAAAATGCTGTCCTTTTTCCACTGGAAGGTTTTAGCTCCTTTGTCAAAGATCAAGTGAGCATAGGAATATGGGTTCATTTCTGGGTCTTCCATTCTATTCCACTGATCTTCCTGCCTGTCTCTGTACCAATACCATGCAGTTTTTATCACTATTGCTCTGTAGTACAGCTTGAGGTCAGGGATGGTGATTTCCCCCATAAGTTCTTAAATTGTTGAGAATAGTTCTTGCTATCTTGGGTTGTTTGTTATTCCAAATGAATTTGCAAATTGCTCTTTCTGTGGCTATGAAGAATTGAGTGGGAATTTTGATGGCAATAGCATTGAATCTGTAGATTGCTTTTGCAAGATGGCCATTTTTACTATATTAATCCTGCCGATCCATGAGCATGGGAGATCTTTCATTTCCCGAGATCTTCTTCAATTTTTTCTTCAGAGACTTGAAGTTCTTGTCATACCAATCTTTCACTTGCTTGGTTAGATTTACATCAAGGTATTTTATATGATTTGTGACTATTTGAAGGGTGTCATTTCCCTAATTTCTTTTCAGCCTGTTTATCTTTATATAGAGGAAGGCTAATGATTTGTTCGAGTTGATTTTATATCCTGCCACTTGCTGAAGTTGTTTATCAGGTTTAGGAGTTCTCTGGTGGAGTTTTTGGGGTCACTTAAGTATACTATCATATCATCTGAAATAGTGATATTTTGACTTCTTCCTTTCCTATTTGTATTCCTTTGATTTCTTTTTGTTGTCTGATTGCTCTGGCTAGGACTTCCAGTACAATATTGAATAGGTAGGGAGAAGTGGGCAGCCTTGTCTAGTCCCTGATTCTTAGTGGATTGCTTCAAGTTTCTCTCCATTTAGTTTGATGTTAGCTACTTGTTTGCTGTATATTGCTTTTACTTGGTTGCTTGATGCTGATGTACATCAGACCAGATATATATTTTATTTGATGGTAGAAACTGAGAGGATGCCATATGGACTCATGTCTGTCAGAAGCTGTATCTGGAACAGCTGGTGATGTGTCACTTGTGGAAATTTAAAGAAGTAGAAAGCAAGAAGCACTCCTATAAATTTGGCATGATGAATCTTTGAAATTATCTTATATGGAGCAGTAATCTTGCAAACTGGGTTGAAGGTTATCTGGGTATCAAAAAAGTCAAGAACTATACTTAAAGAAATGAAAGTGAGCAGAAGAACATGAGAAACTTGTTAATAAGGATAATGAAGATAGATTTGGGAAGTCGTGAATAAACTGATTCAAAGTCATGACCACTAAATGATCTTAAGCAAAACAGAGAGAAAACTATGAATACAAGGAATGAAAGAGGAAGAGGAATCTTTTGGTGAGTTAGAAACAGTGAACTTGTATTTGAATACATTTTTAATTGTGTTTCAGAAAAGGAAGTTTAGATCAAAAAGGAGATTAATATGGAAAATAAATATATGGTGTTACTATTATGAATATTATAGATTTTCCTATACCACCCTGCTATGTGAACTCAGTTCCCACAGGACTTTGCTAGGAGCAATGCATCTGCCTCTCCAAGAACTGCTACCATCAAGGTGTTCTACCACCCCTATCCCCACCCCAGCAATACAGCACATCCACTCAAGAACATTACACAAACAGTCCCCAATTGGTAGTGCAACTTTATGCTTCTGAGTACATCTGGTCAAAGTGATAAGAACTACTGAGTCTGTTTATCATCATTTCTCTGTGCTTGAACCCTAAGCTATCCTGAAATAAAAGCCTCAGAGATGCGGAAGTGAGCAGTATAACCAAGAGTCCCCTGGCTCTGGTGAATTTCTAATTCTACTTCATGTAGCAGAAATAATGGAAGCAGATATTAAAGTTTCAGAAGTGCCAGATTTAAGGATAGGCAATAAAATTATGGGCAATTTTCATGAAATTTAAGATGTTGATTTCATTCAACAAGTCATCTGATTATTGTCTTGTAACATGCTGTCTGGAGACAGAACCAAGGCACATAGAGACTAAGTAAGTAGTCTCCAACTGGATACAGTAAATGGAAGACATGAAAGTCTAGGCTAAGATTGTTTGAATGCAAACTCTGTCATCTTAAGAAATTGAATATAGCCATGTTTCTCTAAGAAGTAAATGAAGTTAGTTTAAAATAATATAACAAGAAGTGATACAATATCTAGAATGACTCAACATTGCCTTTATGGAAATAAACAATTACAAAGCTAAGAAAGAATATGTATGTGAAAGATCATAGGAGTGGGCAAAGAGACTTCTTTGGTTATGTGGAACAACTGAGTGGGAATTACACATCAGGAAAGACAGACAGAGTCAGAAAGGGAACTTTAGTTTTTCCATCTTGAAGGTGGAGTGATTCTTCCTAATGATGAGACTAGGGTGTGTCTTTGTTTACAGGTTGCTAAAGCAGAAATTTCAACAATAAAAAGTTATTGGAGAACACAAAGATATATAAAAATTTAAAAAACTTCATATATCATTAAAGCCCAGAGAACATAATAGTTTATGTGTCCTTTAATCCAGACTAAATTTTATGCAGTATTGTTTATTCAGGGAGGCAAATTATATATTGATAGATTACATTTAGAATAGCTTCCTTGGATCAATTCCTTTGGATTTTATGTCACATGAGTGGGTAGAAGTTAGTTCCCTATTATCTAGGAAATTTGATTATATTAAATAACATCTTCTAAAAGATTTCCTCACTAATATCATATTTAAAATTATTTCTCATTAACTTTATGATCACTAGATGAAGATAGCCCAGTGGTGTATCTAGATTTTTTTGTTGCATGTGGCCAGGATACCCATGAATCCTTAAGGTGCAGTACCAGTAGGTGTAGGAGTTCCCAAGTTTCTACATTGCTCCTTAGGAATAGATCAGTTGAGCTTTCTTTCCACCACTGTGTCTGAGACAATGTTTTCCTCCTGCAGATGACACTTCAGGAAGTTGACTCATACACTCCACCTGAGCACCACAGCTATTTCCTACTCAGATACTTTTTGAATCCTATAAATATCTTTGTTCATCTGGCTTTCCTGTCTTCTTATGGAAACAAGTGAACAATCATCAGGAAGTCTTCATGAGAGGATGCCTCCATAAAACATGATCTTCATGATGCTTGTGTGGGAAAGCCCCATCACTTCCAAATCTCTAACTGATGAGAGACATAAGTATTTTGCCCAATCTTCCTTCTCCTAGTCAGTAATGGTGGCCATCATAAGAAACACCATTTTGCAATGCCGGATCCAGTTTCCAAGAGGGTCATCTAATTTACAATTAATTTATCTCAGAAGTGAAAACAACAATTTTGAATACTATCAATATTACCTTTCCATTTATTGATAACAACTTTACCCTCAGTGTTTTCAGCAGATGTAAATGATACCTATTCTTCCTCTCCCATCTCTTTTTCTCTTTTTCCTCCTCTTCTTTTTCTCTTTCTTACTTTAAGTTTTATTTTGATTTTATTTCCCAGAGGCCAGAATATGACACATGATCCTCTGGAGGTGGAGTTACAGGAATCTGAATGGATGTGAGGTCTAGTAACCAAACTTGGGTCTTTCAATAGAGTAGCAAGCACTCCTTATCACTGTGCCCTCTGTCCTCCTTATCTAAGTTTTAAAATATTATTTGTACACATGTTAAAGTGCTCACACATTATGATAACTAGTGAAGTCTAAATATCTGTAACAAAGAATTTTTCCCCTAAAATGAAAAACTTTACTCAATGTTAAGGCAGATAAGCAATAACTAACAGTTTTTAACAGTAAATACTCATTCCATTTAAGGTAAAATAAAAATAACCATTGCACTTTAAACACATTTTTAGTTTTATTTCAGATTGTCTCCAAAAGTAAAATCCTTGCAAAATATATGTGTAATTTTCTAAATATATGAGGAATTTTGTCCTCTTGAGCTGTCAGATTTTTTACTCTCATGTCCATTCATCTAGGTGTATTTTATTTTCTGTAAAATAAACCAAATTATTCTCTGTGTATCTTCTCCCAATGAATCTCTAACCATAATCTGCAACCACAGATATAAAAGCATCCAGCTCCCACTTTTCTGATGCCATATTTTAGTCTTTCTAGGTCCTCTTCTCTGGGAATAATATCACTATTACTTCTTATTATTTTCAGGGTGTATCACTTTGTTTTAGACAAATATCCTTGTAGCAAAATCTTGATTATTGATTACATCATTAGAAAATTAGGTGTAACGACTCATTATGGTATTTTAATGTGCTTCTTCAATAGATTATAGTGCAGAGAAATATCACAGTAAGATGTGACCCTGTTGATGTTTTGGGGTAGTCCATAATGATTCATATTGACAATAGAGTAAATTAGAAATATGAATGTTTTTTCCTATGATCACTCTAAAGTGCAGATTCTACAAATTTACAATAATATTTCCTTATACTCTTTGTCGAAGTTAATTCCTTAATCTGCAAAGAGGACATCTAGGCACTTTCAATTGGAAAGTTACATCTCATTCACATACAAGTCAGCAATTCTAGGTGTTTCACATATTAATTAATGTATTAAGTTATTAACTTGGTTACAAGTATAATTTAAGATTGCTTTATGTTTCCTTAAAGTTGTTTTGGTTTCTAGCCTCCAATTGGAGTTAAAAACAAAGTTATTATATCTGAAAGAACAGTGAAGCTTTTGCTTCAGTAGGTGCTATAACAGTTACCCTTTCAGATGGTCCCTACTGCAATTGTTTCTTTAGCAGTCTAGCTTACAATTTTCCGTAATAGTGACTTTTGCAATACTGAGCATAGGGAATGTGCAGAGGGAAGATTTTAAATTCTATTCCCAAACTTAACATATACCATTGATGAGTATTTCTTGAATGCTTCATCTAGTTATTGCCATTCTCCAGGGTGACCACTTACCATATTCTGGACATACTGTATAACAGATTTTCCTGTGGCATATATTCTGTAGATTCACTCATACTACATTACATTTTTTTCTTCTTGTCTCTTTTATCATTTACCACATTCTGACTGCTGTTTATATCTGAAGGCCATTCACACCCACCGTTGTGTAGTATTTATAGTGGGATATATCATATCTCTTGTGTAGCAAATAAACATTTTTTATACTTTCTAGCCTTTTGATGTCATTAAACAATATACTGTACATATTTAAAAACATGTAGCTTAGGTAATCTCATGTATACATTTGGGGATGAGAATATAACTTAGAATGAGATTATTGGGAAATCAAATCTCTCATAATAATTAGAATTTCTATGACTACAGATACATTTCATTTGCTATAACATAATAAAGGGAATATAATTCCCTATCATCTTTTATGTAAGACTTCTTTCAATTGTAATATCTTGTTGAGATTGATTTAAGTTGCTATAAAGAGTTTTAATGTCCCCAAGTCCACCATTGCTAAAGAATGAAATAGAAATGATCTAGCTAGATGAACTGTAAGACCTTTTTGAGTTCTGAAAGTCAGTGAAAAGCTTTCTCCATTGTTTTGCAACAATTAAAATACAGGAATACTGACCTGAATAAGTTGTCATGACACCAAAACAAAACTGGAAATGACACTTTTGATGTGTAATCCATTGAGAGCATTGACATTGCATGTCTGGTTGGGGAACATTTTATGTACCTGCATTATGTAAGGCTAGAACCAGTGTTCCAGCTTAGGATGCCCTTGCTGACATCTGAGTTCTCCCACATCCAGCATTCTTCCCGGGTGACTTACTCAGTTGGATTACACTCATTGCAATAAAAAAAAAATGATAAACAGGATTAAAGTTAAACTCTATTCAAAACTCCTGCCTACTTCTGTTTGGCAATTTATATTTGTAGTATTTAGGAACAATCTACAGGGTCAGGTAGACTAGTATTCAAATTCTGGCTCTTAATTCCTTCTTGTAAGACAATTGGCAAATTGGTGAAATCAAGCCTACATTTCCCCATCTGGAAATGAGATAAGGAGAGCTACCTCCCAGGTTATTATGAGAGACTGATGAGATAATTCATGTGAAGTGATTAGACTTCCTGGAACAGGGATTGTGTATAGTCCAAACTGGGCATGAATGATGTTGTCTCTCTATCAAGACAGCCATCTTATCCTCTTGGAATTTTAATTTCTCATAGAGGGTCCATTTCTATGCTCGTCCTGCCGATCAAATTTGGTAGGAAAAGGTTGGTGTAAGCACTGAGTAGGGGGCAGCCAAATGGTGTTAAAGCAATGCTATGGAGAGACAACATTCTAGAAAGAATGGAGCGGAGCAATAGAATGAACAGTATGAACCTGTATGAAAAGTATGAACAATGGCCTGGGATTAGGAGCTCTAGATCCTTATGATTTCTCTCATGGAAAGACATTTCAGGATTTGGAATGTGCCATTAAATTTCCTTTGGAAAAGCAAAATTGTGTAATGGATTAGAGTGCAGATTTTATTTTATTTTTTTACATGCAAGCCATATTTTATCACTTAAACTCAAGTTTTTCAAACTCTTCCAAAGGAAAGGGAAATTTCCTCTTAAGATATAAGTTAGGTTTCAGTCTTTTTCTTTTTTTCTTTATTTTCTTTCTTTATTTCTCAAACAGGGTGGGTTTGATTTTTCTTTTGTGTAGCCTTGTCTGTCCTGGAGCTCACTGTGTAAATGAAATTGGCCTCAAACTCACAAGAGATCCCCTGTCTTTGCCTCCCTAGTGCTGGAATTAAATGTGTGTGCCACCATCACCCAGAGAGGTTTCATTCTTTTTTTTTTTTTTTTTTTTATTGGAAAATTTTTTTACATTTCAGATGTTCTCTCCTTACCCCATTTCCCCCCCTCCCTCCCAGGAACTCACTATCCCTTCCCCCCCTCCTGTCTCCACGTTGGTGTACCCCCACCACCCTCCCCTGTACCTCACCTCCCCACCCTCGAGTATCCCCCCCCACGACTTCCAGCCTTCATGGGACCAAGGATCTCTTCTTCCACTTATATATAGCTCCCTTGCATATATAGCTGGAGCCATGGGTCCCTCCCTAAGCGCTCCCAGGCTTGTGGTTTAGACCCTGGGGGCTCTGGTTGGTTGGGATTGTTGCTTTCCTCATGGTGTCGTGAATCCTCTCAACTCCTTCAGCCTTCACTCTATCTTCTCCATTGGGAACCCGTGATCAGTTTAATGGTTAGCTGTGGGCTTCTGCCTCTGAGTATGTCGGACTCTTGCAGACTTCTAAGGAGACAGCTATTTTCATTCTTTAATGTTGTTATTAAAATGTGCATGAGATCTCAGAGTTTATTTAATTTCTTTGTTTTTTGACTTCTTGATTTTAAAATGGATTTCTGTGAGTTGGTTAATGAAGGACATTTTAATGCTCTGATCCAGAATAATCCATTAAACATGTTCCATATTAATAGTAGAGTAGACATAATGATATTTACCTCTCAGGTTGTGGGGAATATTCAGATTAGATGAGACAGCCTAAGTGTCTGGGACATATCCTCAAGATACCTTATGTGCTACTGCTAAACATTGTGACTTACAGTTTGGATAAGATGTGATAAGGAGATGCGGGAAAAGTCAAGTTACCCATTACTGAATTAACAGAGTCCTCATTTCTTCAATGACAGAATAAGCAAACATGAATGGAAAGACTGAAATTACAGAATCCTGAAAATTTAAAAAATATATATATACTTTTTGTTCTGCAATAAAAAAAAATCAAATGAGAATTTGCAAATCAAACAATAAAAAATTATAAAAATGATAGGGATAATAATATCAATTAAATATGTTTGCATGAAAAACCAGTTCTTTATGAGATAGAGCCTCTGCTCTAGGCAGTTTGTATTCTCTACAGAAAAACAAACACTAAAGAAGTAAGCATATTCATTAAACGGGACTCAATATGGCAATTGCTCTACAGAGCTAGGAAGATAAACAATGCACTAGGAAACGAATAGTCTGGGAAATGAAGCATAAAGAGTCTGATTTAGATTTGTTACAAACACAAGTCCCTGAAAAACTAACTGTTACGTTGAACTATGTATAATAAGATTGACCCAGACAGTCACAAAATCATGTTTTCTGGGCAGATGGAGCACTTGGCATATGCCAGTGAAGTAGAAAGAGTTCCACATATTAGAACAGTGCTGATGGTTCTAGACTACAATAAATGAGGCTTTGAAAAAAAATAGCACAATTTGATATTGGTAGGACTTATGAACACCAGTGAGACACACCTAGAGTTTGAATCTAATTCCACATGTAAGGTTTAATGGAAAATAAGTAGTTAAAAGGCTATAAAAATATGACCTAATTGTTCTAGTGTATATTTTTCAGATTAGTCATCTCATGCTACTATATGAAAAATGTCTTGATAGTAGTATCTAAATAGAATCAAGGAACTATGGAAAAGGCCAGAGCAATACTAGTAGGCAAGGTAGAAGTAGCTTCCTTTGGGTAGCAGAAGAGAGAGTCATTGGATTTTTCAGAGACAGAATTTATAGGATTTATCGGAAGAGTGAACATTAGGAATCAGGAGTTCTAAGATATTGGCCTGGAAATTTGAATTTCAGTTATAGTCGCATCCTAGGATAGGCTAAAAAGTGATAGAGAGTGAGTCTAGAAAGTTGAAGTGCTCCAGCCTAAATAGGTGTATCATTATTAATTTATGAGTAATTTTAGTACAATACCTAAGATATTATTTTGTTTAATGTAAAACATTGAAATTACACATATTTTATTTCATTAATCTAAAGAACAAACTGCTAAGATTGGAATTAACTCATTGGCAATATCTAATGAAGTTGAATGCCTCAATAATCATTTTTGAACAATAATTTGCAAATGTGAAATAAATATCTGACATAATGCCCAACATGATTAATCAAGAGAGAAATTAAAACCAAGATCCTAACAATAAATCACTTCTCTTCATTTAGAATGTCTATTACCACAAAAAGCAATAAATATTAACTAAAATTTTTAAGACTTCACCTAATCTTATCAGTGCAAAAGACAAAGAAAGAATTCTTATGCATCATTAGTAAAAATATAAATTACTACAGTAATTATAGAAAACAGTATGAAATTTCCTCAAAAATATAGAAATATAATAGCAGTTAGATCCAGCAGTCAATTTTTTGGCAACAAACAAGTAAATGGAAATTATTCTATTTAAGGAAATATTGCATATTTACCAAAGGACTATTTTGAAAAATCAAGATTTTATAATCAACCTAGATGACCATTGATAGAAAATAAGACAAAGAAAATGTAGTAAATGCATATGATAAAAATATTATTCATCCATAAACATATTTTGTTATTTGCAGAAACCTAGCTAGAACCAGAAGACAGTAGGTTAAGAGAATCATATTAAGCACAAAAAGACAAATGCCTTTATGTATGAGGAAGCAAAAGTTTATCTCAAAGAAGTAGATAATAGCATGGTGGTTACCACAATCTGGGAAGGGTGTTGAGAGAAGAAGGATGGCAAGATAATGAAAACAGCTGTTGGAAAGGTATTGGGACATCACATGGAGAGAGGAATCAGTGGAAGCAAAGGTAGTTATATACAAAGGATAACTTCTAGTGATTTATAGCATACACACTGACTAAATTTGATACAAAGTTGTTTAATATTTTAAAAATAGATGTTCTTAATGTAAATAAATGATATCTGGGAGATGGCACAGTGTGCAAAATACTTACTTCCCAATCATAAGGTCCTGCATTCATATATCCATCACTAAAATAAAGGTGGACATCATAACTTAAACAATTGTAATCCAAACACTAGGAGGTGGATACAGAAGAATTCTTTATGTGCATTGGCCAAATATCCTCACCTGAGTGAGCTGAGCAGTGGTGGTGCACGCCTTTAATTCTAGCACTTGGAAGGCAGAGGAAGGAGATCTCTGAGTTTGAGGGCAGACTTATCTACAGAGCAAGTTTCAAGACACCCAGGGCTACAAAAGAAACCCTGTTTCAAGACATCCAGGGTTACAGGAGAAACCCTGTCTCAAAACAAAACAAAACAAAACACCAAAACCAAAAAAAAAACTCAACAAAAAGCAAAATACAAACAAAAAAACAAACAAAAACTCCCCAAACAACAACATATTTCACTTGATTGATTATGTACAAAGAAACCTTGTCCCTTGCTTTAAAAAAAAAAAAAAAAAAAAAACAAGCAGAAAGCAATTGAGGTATGTGGAGTATATATGGGATATTGAATGAAATTAAAGAATTCTAATATCTAATACCCATTGAGACCTTAATACAGAAGGAAAGGCCATAAAATGTGCATGTATTAATCTATTTCATTTTGATTTGTTTAATCATGAGATAGTAACTCTAAAATTTATGAGCAATAGGAGATAAGAAGTAATATAACTTGCTTACATTTATAGATGCAGAACTAATACAAACTAGGAAATGCTTCTCATCACCACGGTCTTCTGATCTTCAATAAATCATGTGAGTTTTATTCACAAAGATGAAACTGTATGGGACTATATACACGGTCCAACCACCCAAAACTGTAGTAGTTATGAAAAAACACAAACAGGCTGTATAACACAATGTCTTGCTCAAGGATGATATGATAGGACTTGGTCGAAGCCCTGAGTAGGAGAAAAAACCTTCTCTGATCTTTTTTTCTGTAGAGATGGCCATTTACAGTCACTCATCACCATCATTAACAATTATTGGGAATTTCTATGTACCGTGTCCATATTTATAAATACTTTAGTATTTGCCATAGTATTTGTATAACCGATAGAACAGGCTAGGTTAAATTCACAGGGTCCAGTAAGCATGAAGTGCCTAAGATTGAATTTAAAATTTGCCTGCATCTGCCTCAAAATCCCAAGTTTTCATCAGTGGCAAGTGAGGGCAATGCATAGCCAGTGTCAAGGTTAAAGGGCTTATTTGCATGTATTTCAATGATCATATTATGTGGGCTTTGAAAATTAGAGAGGAAAAGAAAAAATCTTGGCTGAGAAACACTTTATTTTGAAGATAGAGAATGTAAGAGTCTGTAAATATGAAGAGTGTCATGAAATGTCCCCTGGACATGACACGGCTGTTTCACACATAGAGCAGTTACCTACACGAGATCATGTGTACATGGTCAAACAGGAGGTAAGAGGAGCTCCCAAAGCCCTACTCTAAGCTCAGATGCTATCAACAGTTAATGGTTACCATCAACTTCATAGAGTTTTCTGGTGGATTGTCCATCTCCCATGGATGATCCCATACCCATACTCAGATGGTCAGAATTAACTGGGCTCATTGAATGGCTAGATTATGAACAAGAATAAAAGATATAACATTTGGAGGTAGATGCATTGTAGGAGAAAATCTGGGAGTCTGAAGGAAGGGGGTAGATAAATAAAAATTTCAAAATAGAAAGAAAAGTGTGGAAACATCAGACTGCTCTTAATCTTAAAGGAAAAACTCAAAATAATGCCTTTAAAAGGTGACTGGAAGAGATATCATTTATTGAGAATACTGAATCTTAGGAATATTCATACCTAAGGAATATTCATTAATAAGTCTTTGCCTTATTAATACAATAACTCTAAAATCCTGGAGCCAAGATCCAGGCCCTGAGCTGTAATTTTAAAGCTTTTGCTTGGTTTTAATGCTTTAACATTGCAGGAAAGCAGTCTGACAACACTTGAAATTAAGAATGCTGGAAGCAGGCAGGGCAATGAGTCACCCTTTTGTAAAAAGACTCAGAAAAAAATCCCAATTCACAGGAGAATATAGAGAAATGTATACATTGTCTGGTTGGTCTTTTTCCTATTTCTTTAAAAATTTCATTCTTTCTCTCTCTCTCTCTTTCTCTCTCTCTCTCTCTCATCACAGATGATTCATTTTAAAGTTTTCAGTATTTACCAAATTAAAACCATTTGTGTGTTTTATATATGCTTGTGAAATTAGTGTTGTGTGGGGGATGCGATATGTGGTATATGTGCCTGTGTTTATATGTGTTGTATATGTGAGAATGGTATGTGAATATGAAATGAATGTACTTGTCAACTGCTTAGAGATGAAATTATATAAGTAAAATTTACAGCTTCAATTTGGTCTTGAGAGATAGAGCAGATTTAAATGAGATGTGGCAAGAAAATGGATGTTAAATTAAAAATTAATACTTAGAAAGCAAAAGAAATACAGAAAAATTGTGGTTTAGCCTTCACTGTGAGATTCCTTGGCGATTTTATTTTGTAATGAACTCCTAGCAGCTAAATGCAAGCAAACATATTCACCTCACAATGTAAGTAGATGAATGTTTAATGTACTTTATAATGTTTGATTCTGTCATGAGTAATAAAGATGATTTTTCTATTTGAGACAGAAAATAGTTATAATTTTTAACACATTTTAAGCAAACTGAAATTTTAACTAAAATAATTTTGGAGACTTAAAAAAATGAGGTTTTTCTTATCATTTATTGTTCATTGGTCATTGAAGTTAGATAACTTGTAAGATATTGATTCCATCTTGTTATAGATACAACTAAGAAGAGAAAGAACAACTCATCATTTAATCACTAAAATTATTTATCAACTGAGTAATCTGAGTTTGATAAGTGCCTGCAAGAGGATGTCAAGGATAAAGGGGTCGATGAAGCCAGGAGGACAGAATGATTCCTTGTAACATGGATCTTTGCTTCCTCTCAGTTTTAAGGCAGTAAGCAAATTGTTTGATTGCTATTGCAATCCTATAATATAAAAAATGATGGAATTGGCTACTGTAACACTCAGATTTTACAGCTATAGAATCCAGAACCCAGAGAGAAAACTGCTAAATTTTAGGTTTTTAAAATAATGTAATCAATGCTTAATTCTAAAAGCATATGGTTTTCAGACCACATTATCTTACTTTCTCTCCCCACCTCTTTTCTCTATGTCATTACCTCCTTGGGAAACTATTAAATAAGTAGACTGTTCCATCTTTATGCTGCTGTTTGTATTCAGAGACTTTGATTACAAGTAGCAGTTGTCTGACTTGGTTGCTTGTTAGGCAAAGCTGAGGAGGAAACACACGATTAAATGAAGTTAAACAGATATAAGTATTCTGCAGAAAATGACACTCTCCAAATCTCAGGAAACCTGTAAGAGGAATCATGTCTCTTGCAATCCCCATTAAAATTTTGTCTTGGAGACTTTTCTTGAAAGCAAGTGTCAACTTTAGTTGGTTTTAAAATGGTGTAGTGGGATCAGAAGAAAAGGAAGAGAAAAATCATTTATTCAAATGGATTTGACAATTTTCATTCCCTTTGTAATTCTCTCTTGATTTCATGATACCATTTTCATCGTTTGTCCTTATTCTGAAATCTTACTCCTGGCTAGTGGAGAAAGTGTTTGTAAAATTATGAACCCTTCCCACTGCATTGTAAGCTTTGTGCAATCTTCACATCAGCAGAGTTCTTCTGCTCACTTTCTTACAAAATGGGAGCCATATTCCATTTCTCATCTATTTTCCATAAAGGAAAAAGTAAAGCAGGGAATTATTATTAAATATAAGCTAAAGATATGGTCAAATTTGAAAAGAATAAATTGCTATTGTTTTTAGTTAGTGATGTGGGATAGTGAATGCTTTAGTGCCCTTTCAAATTGCTGCTTCTGAAGTAGACAGATAAATTCCACTGCTTGCCACCCTTAGAATGAGTCTTTCTACCTAAACTAGTCTAATAGAAAATCCCCCAACAGACATGGCCAGACATTTCTAGATAATTCTAGATCCGTTCAAGTTAACAGTCAATAGAAAGCATTACGGTGGATCTCTGGAAATTTAAATCTCAAAGCAAATACAATGGTATGACTTTGTTGGTGCATTCCTCAAACTTGAGATCTGTGCTACTTGATGCTTTTAAGATTTGGTGTAAGTGAGTTCACACATCAGAGTCTATGTTTCTAATTTTAACATGGAGATGATAATACTGTGTAGGCTTACTGTGAACCCTAAGCCAGATGGTAGCTGCAACACATGTCTTTCTATGTTCTAAAGAGGTTTTCTCCAAGCAGTCTATCAGAGTTGGAATGCTTTATGAGACACCATGTGACACTAAGATAAAAAGGACTCCAGGGAGGGGTTGCTACATCCATACAGTGGAATGTTATTTGGCCGTCAAACTAGGAAATCTTGCTGTGGTATGACCTAAATGAAGTTTGAAGACACTATAGTATGTGAAAAAAGCTAATTGTGGACAAACCCAGTTCTGTAGAGTAACAGAATTGACAGACAGAAAATATCAATTTCCAGTTCTAAATCTCAGGGAAGTAGAGATTGCTGTTTACTGAGTGTAAAATTCTAGTCAGAAAAGTTGAAGTTATAGACTCTGCTATATAAAAAGACATACGAAGAACAACCCTTACCACAGACTTACTTGCTTGTTGTTGCGTGGGTCTCAGGTTTTATGCTCTGCATCATAATAAGAAGGAAAGATAGAAGGGTACTAATGAAATTCTACAAAGGTTTTGGGTTGAAATCAATATCAGACAAAGCAAGCAGTTCAATAACCAACCAGAAATATGCTGAAAGTCCCAGAGACAGAATTTTTAGAAATTCTGCTATTTTGATATTTCATTGTAATATGTGTACAACCATGAAAGAATTATATAATGTGTGTATGTGTGTGTGTGTCTGTTATTTGACGCATAGCAATCTTACAATTTTTAATTTTATATTTTGTAAAAGAGTGTTTTATTCAATGTGAATATTAATTGAGAAGCCTTGCCTTCATCTCTGGAAAATATGAGCTCTCTTGCTACCAATTTTCTTGCTTTAGTGATAAAATTTAGTTTTCTTTATTTTCCATTGACTCTGTGTTGGTTTTCTCTATTTTATACTCTCAAATTTTAGCAATGCAATTGTTTAGTGAAAGTAACATCCATAACCCTTATTTAACAAATCTCTTTTTGCATACTATACTCAGCCAATAGATAGACAGCTGGGATCTATGTATCTACCAGAGGCCATTTATTAGCTATGCCACCCCAAGACCAGTGAAAAGTCTATAGCTTTTCTTTCATTAAATAAATCAGGTGGCACAACTTCCTGCAGACATGGTAGGCATCATGGAAGACAGCATTTTTATTGCTCTTGTTTTTTGAGATTGAAGAGCACTTGGTTCTCTCTATGTGGGATAAATAAGAAATCTCTGACAGACAATATGAGCTTTGTCCTAAAGCAGATGGCTTGAAAGTGGTATCCAAGCAATTGTATCTAGTCAGTCTATCATATTTGAATATTTTGAAATGTTTTTTGTATATCAGGTTAACAGTCTGGCAATCAGCTTTGTTAAGGAAAACTAGCCTGTGTTGACACTTTCTTTGAGAGGTACCTTTGTGGTTTTGTTGTTACATTTGTGAGAGCAATTGTTATCATCCAAGAATGTTTGTGTGGATAAAGAGAGATGGGCATAGATAGATATAGATATATAGATGTATACCTCCATTTCTCTCTCTCTCTCTCTCTCTCTCTCTCTCTCTCTCTCTCTCTCTCTCTCTCTCTCTCTCTCTGTGTGTGTGTGTGTGTGTGTGTGTGTGTGTGTGTGTGTGTGTGTGTGAGACCAGGGGATTGACTCCAAGATTGTTCACATGATATGCAAATGACCTACACTTCTGATAAAAATTTTTATGTACTTTCATTTAATAACTTGTTTTGGAAACCAGACAAATTTTAATGGCATGTCACTATTGATTATATCAAATCAATATTTTTTCATTAATTATGTTTTTCATGTGTCATGTTGCACTTCAGTTTGGCATAATAAATTATAGTTGCATTCAATAAATATTTAAAGTAGAAAAGTAAATGAGGATACTTATTTAAATCTAACATTGACCTCAGGTAGATCTTTTGTAAAGAAGAGGTTAGATGTTGGTGAATTATGGGTAAGAGAGACATTAAAAGCAAGTCAGGCTCAGAGCAGAGTCTAGGTGAGGTGTCCTCTTTGGACTAGGTGCATTTTTGAGTTTTATAATCATTCTCATCTATCTTGCAGGGAATAAATTGAACTCCGTTATATCACTTTTTCTTAAAATATCACCCCAACTTCACCTACATATTCAGAGAGGAAGTCAGAGATATTTTACCTTATAAAGCATTTGTCAAGTTTCACTTTCCCAAAACTTCTAGTCTTCATCTCTCATCTGACTATGTATTTCATCTGTGGAATTTCCCACTGAGTTTTTATCTCTCTGCAGTTACAAACTAATGTTTGAAGATGATCCATGATGAAAATATAATTTATCTACCTTATTGCATCACAGGTTTCCCTGAAGACAAAATTCTTGATTCATCTCCAATATGTTCCACAGAGCTGTGAAATTGATGTGCAGTTTGTCTGAACCGATGAATGAATAAGCAGTTTTGATAGAACTACAGATGACAAGAGAAGTTACCTTTAGACATGAAGGAATGAGCAACACAGATAACATGGTCCACAGGAAAAGATACACTTCTCTAACAAGAGAAGACTGGGGCAAGTTATCACAAGTCTCAGACACATGTGGTCCAGGAACTACAGTAGAACTATTCACATTTGGCATCATTGAGATTTGATTTTTTGTTTATTTATTTCCATCAATAAATTAAAGCTAATTCTGGTTGAAAAGCACATAGCATGGGCTCTGAGTCTCTCTATTGACCCTTAAAATTGGGTTATTCTTTGCTGAGCATATATTGTATGAACATGTATTATATGTCTTTTAGGATACTTAACAGCATCTCCGGTCATTTTCCTCCAAATTCTATAGCACATTCCTAAGTACAACAACCAAAATATCTGCATACACTGCCAAGTGTCTATTAGAAGTAGAACAACCTCCTAGTGGCAGCTACTGAAAACAGAAAAGCTAATAAAAACTTAACATTTAATCCACTAATGACTTTAGTAATCCAGAGCCAAACTCTGAATTAAATGATATACACAAATCTGAGTATGTTCTTTGGAATATAAAATGATAAAATGACAATTCCCTAAGCCATTCATAAGTATGTTGAAAAAAATTACAGAGCCCAGGGAGATGGCTTAGAGAGCAGTCAAGGACACTGGATCAGAGACCTAGGTTTTATTCCTGGCACTTACATGGAAACTTACAACTGTAACTCTAGTTTTAAGATATCTGATGCTCTCTTTCAGGCTTCTGAAGAGACCACATACATTGAGATGGAAACATCCACACAGGACCAATAAAAATAAAAACCTTTAAATCAAAAAGAAGATATACACAGGACTGGGAAAGGTGAAACTTCTGGCCCCATCTACTTTCTATTCATTTGACCTAGAATCAGTCAGTATCTTCCACCTGACAGTGACTGGGAAAAGAAAAAGATTATCAATATATTCAAATAAACTAAGGTTTCTACCAGCTTACGTCCTGTTTGTGAAGCTATAGATCTTTGGGCAATAAACTTCCAACAAATCTAACAAAGTTCTATGTTGAAGAGGGCCAAATGTGCTGTCTTACCAAGTCTAATCTCAATGGCTTTCCTTCTTTCTTCTTTTTTTTCTGAAACACAAATGTCTTCCTGATCCATTCTAATTGATGAATGAGAAACTCAGAGAAGAAGAAATCTGGCAAAACACTTTATTTGTCCTAGAATGACACTAACTTTTCCCCTGGAAAGGAGGAGAGGGTACAGACTACGCTAGTGTTGTTAGCACTTTTTGTTGAACGCAAAATGTCAGTAAAGTGAGCAAGGGCTCTAGCATGAGGTTCTGTAAGAACTGCAGTCCTCGGACCTATGCACTTGCCTCTCTTCCCAAAAAACGGATGTCAGAGGATACTCAGCATTTCCGCACAAGTAGGATGTAACTGCGTCATTGCATCACGACACTAAAATGAGAGATTACTCGGCCTCCCAAGATTGTTTTCCACACACCAGCTAATTAGGCAACACGACAGCAGGGTGGAGTGATACTGGCTGTCTCCACACCCACAGTGGATTTGGCCTCCTGCCGCTGCAAACCACCCTCAGCTCAGAGCAGGGCCATTTTCTGCAGCCACACCCAGACACGGCAGCACATTGTCCTTTTAAGAGCTCATTTTAATTTAAAAATATGTATATTAGTTAATCTAGATGCGAAAAAGAAAGTATCAGCTTCTTCTTGCCTTTAACTAATCTCTCTTAAACTTTTTCTTTTTTTTCTTCTCTCTCTCTTTCTTTCTTTTTCTTTCCAGAATTAGAACTTGCCTTAATTTTATAAAAGAATATGGCTTTAAATATATAAATAAACATACCTAATGATCGCATGCCATTAGTGAGGATCTGAGTTTTCATTTCAAATCGCCTCTCTTTCTCTCTCTCTCTCTCTCTCTCTCTCTCTCTCTCTCTCTCTCTCTCTCTCTCTCTATACTGTAATGTTGCAGTCAAAGAAGTTGTCATTTAATTTAATATGCTATTAGTACTACTATGTTGTATATATTATGCTCCTGAAAGTAGTATGTCCACTACATTGACTAGTAGTCACAAAAACAAATTAATTTCTTACTTCTCTTTGTCTTTTTCCCATTTCTAAGGTGCCTCACCTCATGAGTAATCTGGGAATTGATTTCTCTGCTGACAGACTCACATCAACCAACAGTGCAGGCAAGAATCCAAAGACAGACTTCCTTATTATCATACCAGTTCAATTTTGGCTGCATCCATGATCTTGCTCGCGACTTAACTGAGAACACTGAAGGACATTTTGCCTCCAGTTTGAGAACTCAACATATGATTTGTTAAACAAGGGGAAATGTTTGAACATTTCAGAGTTTAGAGTGAGCTGTTTTGCACATACCAAATGACTTGCCAGTCTATTCAGCCATGTGTGACTATTGTTCATTGAAAGTGACCCAGTTCCCTACAAAGGTTTCGCCATCTGGAAAACATCAGCTGTCCAAGGGAAGGGGCATTGATGAGCAAATGACTCCAACGCTCTGGAGGCTATGAGTTTGCTTCCTTAAAAGCAAGCACTAGTTTTGGTACTTCCCAAGTTATATTCCTCAAAAAGACTTAGAAGTAGATTTACTATTTTGATCTCAATGCAGTATAAGCAAGCAGGCTTCTAATAACAGATAAGTTTGACCATATCCCATCCATCCAAATATGACCTAAAGACTTCATTGGAACAGTCATTATTAACAATTCTCAATTTATTCATGACAAAACAGGCTGACATGGAGACTCCGGGTAAATTATCCAATGGTCATGTGACAAAGACATTACTTAGGATTGCTCCAGAGCTCACTTCTAACTGGCTCTCAAGTGGACACTCACAGTTACCAATGCTAATAGTATCAACTGCTACAGCATTCTCACACCATCCTCACAATGTGCTTAGCAATTTTGACAAATGAAAAGTATTGTAATCATCGATCACTTAGATAAAGATGTTTGCAATACAACATTTATAAAAAGTCATTTGTTTTCTATGTGTAGGTTGGAGAGCCAAACTCCATCAGGCATTGAAGGACACATTAGCAGAGGGTGAATCAGGAAATCTAAATATGCTGTACTTGGAGAACCTGGAGTACGATATATCTATAGCTATATATCTTTATCTCCTCATCTGTCATATCTACAATCATATCAATCATCTATATACCTATTTATCTACTTATATATTTATATATTTATAAAATCAAACATGTATATATAATTTGCTTATGTAAGTATTTATATTTATCTATAAATTCTCTATCAATTCTCTACATCTACAATATATTTATATTATTCACTATCCATATGTAAAATCTGTTATTTTTCTCCAAAGAATCTTGCCTAATACTGGGGAAACAGAACTCAATGCATTTAAATGTTCTATGAAATGCCCTGAATATCTAGTTACTTTGTTAAAATAACATTTCTAGTCTCCAAAATAATATTCGTGTCATATAATAATCTAGCCACACAAAAGTAGGAAGAGAAACATAAAATATACAAGTAAAAGTACTACCCAAAGGTGAGAAATATTTCGATCTTTAGAAGGGAAAGAACTTATTTCTATATTATATACCTTAGTATATAATATGTAAGTTCTTTATTAACAGTCTAATAGTAAATGTACTTTTTTTTCTATAGTCAACATCATTATGATATTTTTTAAAAGCAGATTTTGTATTTGGGGTAAGTGGAGACACACTTATGTAACCACCACTACAATCCAGATGTACAGTAGTTCCTTCACCCTGAATGTTCCAAAGAATCATCCCCCTCTCACCCCCAGTATGACTATCAGTGACATAATTATTGCCCCTAAATTATTTTCATTTTGAACTGTCCCATAAATGGAATGACGCAATGTTTTACACCTTGCTTCTCACAGAATAATGTTACTGAGGCTCATCCATAAAGTAACAAGTTTAGCAGTTCATTTATTTTGGTTCTTCAGTACCAATCCATTACAAAGATGTAATATTGTTTGTCTGCCTATTTATCAGTTTACATATATATAAACCTTTTCAGGTTATAGTGGTAATGAATAATGTAGTAAGTAATACCCCCAGTGGAGTTCAATTATTATTTTTTAATTATTTTATTTATGTATATTCCAAATGTTGCCCCTTTCTGGTTTCTCATCGCAGAGTTCTTCACCCAATCCTCACCTTCACCTCTCAGAGGGTACTTCACAGAACCTGGAGCATCCCCCTTCTCTGGAGCCTTACGTCTTTACACAATTAGGCACATCCTCTCCCACTGAGACCAGAAAAGGCAGTCTTCTGTTACCTATGTAGCTAGGGCCTCAGACCAGACCATAAATGTTCTTTGGTTGGTGATTTAGTGTCTGGGAGCTCCCAGTGGTCTGAGTTAGTTGGCACTTTTGATCTTCCTATGGGGTTGCTCCTTCAGCTCCTCAGTCCTTCCCTTAACTCTTCAATCAGGATTCCCAACTTCAGTCCAATGGTTAGCTGTAAGTATCTGCATCTGTCTTAGTCAACTTCTGGTAGAACCTCTCAAAGGTCAGTCATGATAGGCTCCTGCCTGCAAGTATAACATGGTATCAGTAAATCAGTAATAGTGTCAGGTTTTGGTGCCTGCCCATGAGATGGATCTCATGTTAGGTCAGTCACTGGATGGCCTTTCCTTTAGTCTTTGCTCCATTTTTGTCCCTGCATTTCTTTTAGACAAGAACAATTCTGGGTCAAAATTTTTGAAGGTGAGTTGATGTCTTCATCCCTCTATTGGGGGCCCTGATTAACTTCTGGAGATGATCTCTTCAGGTTCGATCTCCCCACTACTGCGCATTTCAGCTAAGATCACCCACATTGAGTCTTGGAAGCCTACGCCATCCCAGGTCTCAGGGACGTTCTAGAAGTCCCCCATCCCTACCCCCTACCCAAGGCAACTACAAATTTCCATTCATTCTTTTGGTCAAATTGGCTTTCTCTCTTGTTTCCCCCATTACTGATCCTTCCCCCGCTTTCCTCTTCTGCTCCCCTTTCCCACCAAGGTCCCTCTCTCACTCTGCCTCCCGTGATTATTTAGTTCCCCCTTCTAAGTCGTATTGAAGTATCCTCACTTGGGTCTTCCTTCTTGTTTAACTTCTTACAGTCTGTGGGGTATATCATGAAGATTCCATACTTTTTGGATAATATTTACGTAACAGTGAATACTTACCATGCATGTCCTTTTTGACCTGGGTTACCTCACTCAGGATAATATTTTCTGGTTCCATCAATTTGCCTGTAAAATTCACCATGCCATCAATCTTAATAGCTGAATAGCATTCCATTGTGTAAATGAACCACATTTTCTGTATCCATTCTGTGGTTGAAGTACATCTGGGTTGCTTGCAGTTTCTGGCTATTATGAATAAGGCTGCTATTAACACAGTAGAGCATGTGTCCTTGTGGTATGCTGGAACATATTTTGGGGATATACCCAGGAGCAGTATAGCTGGATCTTCAGGTAAAAAGAATTCCAATTTTCTGAGGAACTGCCAGGTTAATTTCCAGAGTGGTTGTACCCGTTTGCAATTCCGACAGATATGGACAAGTCTTACTCTTTCTCCACATCCTTGCCAGCATTTGCTGTCACCCAAGTTTTTGATCTTAGCCATTCTGATTAGTGTAGGGTGGAATCTCAGGTTCATTTTGATTTGCATTTCTCTGATGACTAAGGACTTTGAACATTTCTTTAAGTGCTTCTTTGGCCGTTCGAGATTCCTCTGTTGAGAATTCTGTTTAGCTCTGTATCCCATTTTTATTGGGTTATTTGGATTTGGGAGTCTAACTTCTTGAGGTCTTTATGTATTTTGGATATTAAACCTCTATTGAATGTAGAGTTAGTGAAGATCTTTCTCAATTGTTAGGTTGCTGCTTTTCCTATTGATAGTGTTTTGCATAACAGAAGCTTTTCAGTTTCAAGAAGTCCCATTTTTGATCTTAGAACCTGAGCAGTTGGTGCTCTGTTCAGGAAAGTTTTCCCCTATTCCCATACGTTTGAGGTAACTTTCCACTTTCTCTTCCATTATATTCAATGAATCTGGTTTTATGTTGAGATTTTCAATGCAATTGGATTTGAGCTTTGTGCAGGGTGATAAATATGGGTCAATTTGCATTCTTCTACATGAAGACAGCAAGATAATTTCTCTTTTCTACTGAATGTTTTTCATTTCTGATTTTATTAATTGGGATACTCTTTCTGTGCCCTTTAGTTAATTTGGCTAAGGGTTCATCTATCATGCTGCTATATTCAAAGAACCAGCTAGTTGTTGGTTTTGTTGATTCTTTTTATTGTTCTCTTTGTTTCCAATTTGTTGATTTCAGCCCTGAGTTTGACTATTTTCTGCCATCTACTTCACTTGTGTGTGTTTACTTCTTTTTGTTCTAGAGCTTTCAGGTGGGCTGTTAAGTTGTTATCATAGAATCTCTCCAATTTATTAATGAGGGCACTAATGTGTTGAATATACAAGAGAATTTAGATAGGCATTTGGAGGAATGAATTGATGCTCTTTGTCCTATTCAAATTATTGGAAGGCGGTTCAGAATTTAAGGGTAAGGGGGGTGGAGACTCTTAAGATGCAAGAGACTAATGAAACATGGAGCCTCAGAAAGTTTGAAGCTTCTCAAGTTCCCCCATCCCTCAATGTTACAAAAGCAGTAAACTCTTGCTGAAGGACAGTTGAGTCTTTTTAGTGGATCTGCCTGCAAGATGGGCAGGGAGCTGTAGAGGTGTAGATTTTGTGAGTCATCATGCCTACTGAGGTAGGCCTTCTAATGGTGCAGCTATCTCTGAGTCACACATATTCCTGTAAGAAACCCCTTACTCAGGCTCCTGTAAATGCACCCATTGACCTAGCAAGCTTGGCTAGGTTGGGATTGATTCTTTGGTCTGTCATCTGTGTCATCGGTCATCAGTGCATCATCTGATGTAAACAGATGTCTGTTCACATCTTCTGAAGGAAATGCACATGTATGCAAGACTCTCAGGCTTCACTAATGATATTCAACACGCTTCTTATTCATCAATATTAAGAGATGCTTAAAGTTTTGTTAGGATAAATCTATATAATTAGAGAGGAAGAAAATGTTAAATTCCTAATATCTATCTACACTAATTGTATTCTTAACTATAACACTTTACTTCTGGTTAATTTCTATATAGCACTCACATTCTATAGTTTAAATCTATTTATTCTGCTGGTGGCCCAGTTAGTGGGTACTTACTTACATGATACACAACTGTGCACTATTTTTCTGCTTTCTCCAGGGAATGAAACAGTCTGACCAAGGTAGACACTTGCTTTTACTGCTAGTCAGACTGTTCCTAGACGTCTATTTATTCCAATGGAACTAGGTTCCAACTTTGCTTCTTTGTGGAACAAGGATGGAAACTACAAATTTACTCTGCTTGATAATAAGAAATTTCATTATTTTTATATTAATGGGTAGAATTCTAGATTGAAGTAATTTAGAAACAGATTATATGAAATCTGTTTATACATTACCTGACAATCCTTTTGATCTAACCAAATGATTAATAGGAAATAAATTCTTATTTATATCTCTATTATTATATGCAAGGCCTTTAGATTCAAATGCTTTCTGGATGGTTGCTCTTTGTCTTCAAGAAAGCATTATCTTCAGTCCTGTTAATATTCTTTGTTTTAAAGTCATTTTGCCTAATATATGTATAGCCCCTCAAGTTTTATTTTAATGTAGTCATCATGTATCTTGACCTGTAGCTCACATTTAATCCACTTGTATTTTTGTCTTTCATGTATATTCCTAACAAACAACAAATAGGCAGATCCCACTGTTTAAATCTAATCTGACAATAGAAATACATCAATGTACATGCTTGCATATGTGACATATGTATACTACTTTAAAATAAACATGTTTGATTTACAAATCAATAATACACAATAGTTCTTATTATATGGACTGTTGATAATACAAAACTACCAGTTTATTACTTACATGTTTTCAATTTGTTCCACTTTTTTTTCTTTCTCTTTCAAAGATGAAGAAAAGTTCTTCAAAATGCTATCTTCTCAGATTGGCACAACCATTGCGATCAAGAACTCAGGACAGTTGGTAATGACTACACTGAGTTTGTACAAGCATGGAGCCCTTGGAAGTCAGATGTGAATGGAAAAGGGGCTCAGGGGACTCACCACTCATTGCTGAAACATTTGCAAGTAGAGCCAGAGAAAGGGAGGCAATATTTTCAGTTGTATTCTCACTGATGGCCACCACCCACCCCCAGCCTTCAATACATAGTTCCAATCCAGCAGTTACACATGTGAAGCTGTTTAAACTAAGTGAAACACTAAACAAAACCAAGACTCATGAATCTAAGAATGAGGCTGGTAGAGATGACAGGGGTTTGGGGGTGGGGAGAATTGATAGGAATGGTAGGGAAGGTAAAAGAAGGTGTGTGCATTAGGAAAGCAATTAGAATAGTTTATATACATGGGTGAAATTATCAGCAAAATTAATAAAAAGTAGCATATCTCATAGACATTGTAAATATGATTATGCCTAATAACACAGGTGAGTTAACTTGAAAGCTTAACTAAAACAGTTTACTAGATAGTTTCCCTTTCTAGTTTTTTTTCTTTCCTTTATGGAGATTTGTATTTCTCTATGGTTTACACTTTCTTATGTCTGAAAGTCTCAACATTTCTTGTAGTGCAGATCTTCGGCAACTAATATATTCTTTTAACTTCCCTATGTTAACTTTCCCTAATGTTTTGTGCTTAACCTTTACTTTAAGAGACAATCTTTTTGAACATAGAATTGCTTTCCAGGTTGACATCTATTCTTTTGTCACTTTCAGAAAGTTAATGTACTGCCTCTTTAATGACCTTACTTGCAAAGAGCAATCTGGAAACTTTTCATTTTTTATTGGATATTTTATTTATTTACATTTCAAATGTTATCCCCTTTCCTAGTTTCCCCTTCAGAACCTCCCATCCCATTCCTTCTCCCCCTGCTTCTATGAGGGTGCACAGCCACCCACCTACCCATTCAAGCCTCCCCCCTACCCCCCGGCATTTCCCTACACTGGGAAATCAAGCCTTCAAAGTACCAAGGGCCTCTCCTCCCATTGATGCACGACAAGGCCATCCTCTGCTACATATGTTTCTGGAGCCCTGTGTCACTCCAGGTGTACTCTTTGGTTGGTGGTTTAGTTCCTGGAAGCTCTGGGGGGAGCCTGGTTGGTTGATATTGTTCTTCCTTCCTATTTGGTTTTAAACTCCTTCAGCTCCTGCAGTCCTTTCTCTAACTTCTCCATTGGCAACCCAGTTTCAGTCCAATGATTAGCTGCTAGCATCCACATCTGTATTGGTCAGCCTCTGGCAGAGCCTCTCAGGAGACAGCTATATTATATGGGCTCTTGTCAGCAAGCACTTCCTGGCATCTGCAATAGTGTCTGGGTTTGGTGTCTGTATATGAGGTCAATCCCCAGGTTGGGCAGTCTCTGGATGGCAATCTCCTTCAGTCTCTGCTCCACATTTTGTCTCCATATTTCCTCCCATGAGCATTTTGTTCCCCTTTCTAAGAAAAATTGAAACATCCACACTTTGGTCTTTCTTCTTCTTGAGCTTCTGATTTTTATTGTAACAGCCTTACCACAGCCTCTCAGCTTTTGTTTTAACTGGACCTGCCAATGTGAAAACATCTGTTGCTGTCTCATGATTTTTTTTCCTGCTTCCCAAACCCTGTACTGGGAGATCACAGTTGCATCCAGTTAGCCTTTTCTAGTTTTCCTTCAGCCTTTTTTCCTGTTTTCTTTTGCCTGGTTCCTATGTGTACTTTCAAGGATACTACTTTTTCTTTTACAGTGTCAAATTCAATGTTACTTACATTTAGTCCATCCTCACATTAAGGTCAAAGTTTAACTTCTATTTTTTTAAATTAATCTTTTATGTATGCATCTTATAGTTTTGAGCATGGAAAACATATTCCTAGTAAGTCTTTTAATTTTATTTTCTAATAATTCTAGCACCCCAAACAACTGCACAAGAGGTATGAAAATATTCTGATTGATTTTTATTTTCCTGGGGACATATATTTTTGTTGTTAACAGGCCTTTAAAATATTAAATTAACACCAGGCACTATTAATGCATTCTTAATTGGTGAATTGTATGTGTGTGTGAGTGTGTGTGTGTGTGTGTGTGTGTGTGTGTGAGAGAGAGAGAGAGAGAGAGAGGGGGGAGAAGTGGAATTTTAGTTTTGTTCCCCAGGATCATATAAAGATTTTAACATTTATTATTAAGTTCTGTTGGGTAGAATTAGGGGGATAAATATTCAGTCTGTGGCAACTTATCCTCTACTAATGCATAGCTCTACTAATACTTAGTCCAAGTCCTTGCAAACTGTCAGGAAGTTCACCCCCAGAGGTAAGGAAAGCACCATTCCTGACCCTGTGAGGAAAATAAGTGCTACTTTCTCTGTCTTTTCAAATAGAACAGGCCCTTCCTTAATCTCAATTTGCTCCCCTATATTCTTTTTAAATTTTTATCATATTTTGTTATTTTATATGTATGGTGCTTTGCCTACCTGTTTGTTTATGCACATTATTAGTTAATGGTACACTCAGGGCCAGAAGAAGGTATTGAGTTCCCTCAGAATTGAGGTCACTGATGGTTATGCACCCCTATGTAGGTGCTGGGAATTGATCTCCATTTAGAAATGTAAACTCACACTGCACTGCTTTGTAGACTATGAAGTTCAGTACATCATGACCATTAAATAGATTGTTGATGTGATCATTTCAATTGATTATAGGTTTGTTAAAATATAGCCCTATCCGGTTCCTCAGAAAATTGGACATATCACTACCTGAGGACCCAGCTATACCACTCCTGGGTATATACCCAGAAGATGCTCTAACACATAACAAGGACATATGCTCCACTATGTTCATAGTAGCTTTATTTATAATAGCCAGAAACTGGAAAGAACCCAGATGCCCTTCAACAGAGGAATGGATACAAAAAATGTGGTACATTTATACAATGGAATATTACTCAGCTATTAAAAACAATGAATTTGATAAATTCTTATATAAATGGATGGAACTAGAAAATATCATCCTGAGTGAAGTAACCCAATTACAAAAGAACATACATGGTATTCATTCACTGATTATTGGATTTTAGCTCAGAAGCTTGAAATACCCAAGATTCAACTCACAGACCACATAAAGCTCATGAAGAATGATGACCAAGTGTTGGGGGGGGGCTTCAGTCCTTCTTAGAAGGAGTAACAAAATACTCAAGGGTGCAAATATGGAGACACAGTGCAGGACAGAAACTGAAGGAGGGACCGTCTACAGACCATTCCACCTGGATATCCATCCTATGTGCAGTCACCAAAGGTAGAGGTTGATGTGGATGTCAGGATGTACATGCTGGCAGGAGCCTGATATAGCTGTCTCCTTAGAAGTTTGCAAGAGTCTGACATACTCAGAGGCAGATGCTCACAGCTAACCTTTAAACTGAGCATGGGGTTCCCAATGGAGAAGATAGAGTGAAGGCTGAAGGAGTTGAGAGGATTCGAGACACCATGAGGAAAGCAACAATCCCAACCAACCAGAGCCCCCAGGATCTAAGCCACCAGCCTGGGAGTGCTTAGGGAGGGACCCATGGCTCCAGCTATATATGCAAGGGAGCTATATATAAGTGGGAAAAGAGATCCTTGGTCCCATGAAGGCTGGACGTCGTTGGGGGGGGGAATACTCGAGGGTGGGGAGGTGAGGTACGGGGGAGGGTGGGTAGGGGTACACCAATGTGGAGGCAGGAGGATGTGGGAAGGGATAGTGAGTTCCTGGGAGGGAGGGGGGGAAATGGGGTAAGGAGAGAACATCTGAAATGTAAAAACAATTTCCAATAAAAAAAAAGATTAAAAAAATATAGCCCTATCATTAAGAACCTTTGCATAAAATATACTTTCTGCATATACATATTGTATACATATGTATATACATGCATATATGTGTATACACATACATACATCTGACATTTATACAGTTTAATAATTCACAAAGATTAAAAATAAAAGAAATTATATAAATAGAGGTTCTTGTTTTTCAGTGCTCTTTGGTTATATAGGAGTGTTGATCAGTAATGTAGTTATCTATATGTTTTAAATAATTTATTATTCCTTTTCCCAATAAATAGAAATAAAAATACATTATGAGGAAAATTATTTAGTCTTGTTTAAACTATTAAACTTCATTATACAAATGTATACAGTGGTCAATTAATTTTAAAATTGAAAAACATAAAATGACTATTATGTTCAACAAGTTATTCTATGATCACATATTGCTCTGTAACAATATATATGCATACTAGATAAAAATAATACATCAAAGAATATCTTAACTCTAGTAACTATAAAGAGTACTTAAATGATCTAGTATTTTTTTATTACCACTTTTGCTGTAGCTACTCTAGACTTCCTACAATAATTTCTTCTTTGTATCTTCTTAGAATGTAGATGCTTCCTTTTAGTTGCTTTTCAGCAACTAATAGGAGTTTGCTTTTGAGTATAATTGAAGATGGGGGCTGAATTGATAGCTCAAAAGTTAAGGGCACTTGTTGCTCTTGGGGAGGACCTGGGTTTAGTGCCCAGTACCCACAAATTAGAATGTCAAAACCACCATCTATAGCTCATTTTCAGGGGATCTGACACCTTCATTTGATCCCTAAGACCACCAAGCATTTATTTGTTTCATATATATGTACACACACACACATATGTGCACATAAACATAAAATACACAATGCATAAAAGATGTATATTAAAAAGAATTTAATGTGTATAATTTAATCTGGGATCCCTATATTTTCACAAGTAAAATCTTTGTACTACACAAGAGCTTCTCACTAACTTCATAAAAGTTTCCATGTAGATTCAATGAGACAAAGACTTATTTTCCTCTCTTCCACTAAGTTATTTATATCTCTCAGAAGTAAGATAGTGCTTTGTCTTGTTCTTAAATTCAACACTGGGCCGTCTCCTGACGTCAGACCAACACAGGCAATTAGTAAATATTTTTGGTATTCATCAGAAGAGTCATATGCTTCCAAAGGATAGGATGTCTTACATGTTTGAGTCCCTGAAGTTCAAGCCTTAGTTCTATCAAAATGAGTAATTGAGCTACTATAAACATATAAAAGCATGTTGGAATTTTGTCAGTCTTGAGTTTGCACAGGTCTTATGCATCTTGTTACAAATACAGAATTCAAATGTGTGTCCTGTTGTGTCTAGAATGCAATGTTTCCTTGTATTCATTCACTGACTCTGACTTTTATATTCTTTCAGCCCCATCTTTGGTATACATTCTCCTAGCATTGGGAAGAAGGGGTGTAATATACATGAACATCAACTGGGAACTGAAATTAGGACCTCTGAAAAAGCAATAAGACCCACAACTCTGCATTTTGATTTTGGTTTTATGTAATGCTCTACACTTTTTGCAAAGAAAGCACTGTAAAAGTGATTTGAATGGAGAAATGAAAAATGCAGGGCTCTTATTAGGGAAGGAGTGCTGTTCTCCTACCTATTGCTCTCTCATCCTTTACAAAAGGCCCAGCAATGGTCTCTTTATACCCACAATCAAGTGTAGTCCTCATCCTTCAGTAAAACTTCTCTTTGCAACAAATGTAGAAATAGACTATTACAAAGAGACACAATTAAAATACAGAGTTGCCAATGCTGCAGCACTCTGGAAAACTACTCCTGCTCCTCACCTGGGTAGCACAGCTGAGCTGACACTGGTGGTAGGGCACAGGTGAGCCAGCCTTGAGGCTCTGAGAGCTGGAGAGCTGGCCCAGCCCTCACAGGCTGCAGCACTTGGAAGACTGGGCTCCTTGATAGACAACAGAATGGAGTTGAATCTGGAGGAGTGAGTACAGGTAACTCGCCCTGATGCTGCAGATAAAGGAGCAAGAGTCAGTATGCTCACCAGATCTGCTACCACTCAGGCCAATATTTAGGGCCCTAAGATGTCCCACTCCAAAATCTATATCATCTGCAAATGGTTGGGATGTGTGACAGGGCCAGTCCAGCTAAAAGGGAGCTGGATCTCCATGACACAGGGCAACAAAAGGATAACTGGAAGGATTTCCATTGACAATCTAACATTGATGGAGTTACAAAAGCCAGAGATCTTGAACCAGACCAATAAATCATTGCAATAAAGATTTGCAAGTGAAGATGTGTGGACAGAGTCATATACTCTAGGACACACTATGACATACTATAGCATCCACAATGAGATATTTTCTATGCTTTGTTTTTGTTTGAGTTGTTGTTGTTGTTGTTATTTTGGAAGGAGGTTGCAAGAGCAAAGGGCAGATACGAGGGGATGGGAAAACAAGTGGGACTAGGGTGCATGATATTAAACTCAAAAAGAATCAATAAAAACTTTTTAAAAATTCAGAGTTGTAGATCTTAGTAAAGATGTCTGAAAAAATCATAAGAAATAATATTATTAACTATTTACCTAAAAACACACATAATACATGTAAGTCTGTCTTTAAATATACATATGTAATTTAAATGAAAATCTTCCATCTGGGTTGACAATACTTCCTATAAAAGCCAAAGCACATCTAATAAAAGCCATAGCATGCCCGCTTTTACATTGTTGGTTCAGTTTGTTCAAAAGATGCTCAAAATATAGTCTATTGATATCACCCTTGGTTCCTCCAAGGGGTGGGAATTAGGTTCCTTTTGTTGAAGATGCTATTAACTTTAGGAACAGGGTCTTAGGACCCTGTGTTGGAACTGACCTGAATGTCTTCTCCCTGAGGATTAGCTTTCATGACACCAGAAGATTCTATTTAAGCTTCCAAAGAAGGAAAAAAATCAAAAGTCCTACCCAGTTATGATGCCTGTGAACTTCAGCAATTACCACCAGCATGGAAAGACAAGCATAAATGTACCATAGTGCCACCTATACCTTGATTGTATCTAAGAGCTTTATAATTGGCCTTGAAACCAATTCAACAGGAAGAACATCATGCCCCAGGACTAGTGAAGTCATGGGTCTTGGAGAACCTGCGAGCACCAGTTTATTTTAAACAGTCACTAATCCCTAATTCCAGCCCCTCATTCTTAATTTTCAAGCCTAGAGTTCTATAAATGAGCTTCATAGAGAATACATATGAGCCACACAGGTATCATCTGACACTAGTCACATAAGTACACTCCTTTTGGGCTAGATTTTATTTAATTAAATTTTGAGATAACATCTCACTGACTCACACTACACAGCCCCAAGTTTTTCTCAGACTTATGATCCTCAGCCTTCTGAATCATAGTTGTGCACCAAAACATCTGACCTTCTTTCTAAAAGCAGCTGAGATCAAATAAACTATTATTTATAGAAGCTTGTTATTATAAAGCAGAATTTAATGTTCAGGATTGTATTAAATTTAATTTTCCCCATTAAATCTTTTTTTTTTTTAGCAAGAAGGGAGGAAGGATAATATAATACAATTGGGAGATGAACGTAATTTTTACAATGCACATCATGTGCATGTTTAACTGTCACTAAAGGATGCTGAGAATGAAAGACACTGTACCTATGCCCAATATACACTTATCTTCCTTATTCCAGGTCCCTATTCAGGGACCACTAGCCTAGGTCCCTGCCTCAATGTGAGGGGTCCTGAGAACGGGGAAAAGAGAACAGCACAGATCCAATAATGACTCAGAGTCAGTAATGGTTGTAAGCTGTCAGTTCAAGGCTCTTTCTTTGTTCAAGTATTCTTCATCATTCTTCCTTCTTCTTCCTTTTTCATTCTCATTCCTTTGCCTTTTTCCTTCCCATTCTTTTGCCTTCTCCTGACCAGAGCCTGAACCCAGTCTTTTATTTACTAAAGTTACAACATCAAGGCTTCGAACATTGTTGAATTTTTTAAAAAATATTTCCTTAAGTTTACATAAATTTTATGAATCCCAGATCATTAGTTCCAATATCTGCTTCCTTAAAATAGAAACTACACACAAAGCAAAAGCACACTTCCTCATAGTTTTTACACACCTGTTCTTCACAGGTAGTTGGGCACAGTTCTTGTAGTTTCTTAGTATAGCAGACAGCATCATTAGTAACTATTTTTATGTAAGAATAAAAAGGTGACAGACTAGTAAGGTTAAAATCCTTTCTTACAAAGTTTTAAAATGTATGCAAGTAAGGCAGCTAGCTCTCACTAATATTACTCTAGGCATTGTCATCTCCAATTCCTGAAGTATCCACAATGAAGTACTAACATTTTATATGCTTATAGATCATCTCTTACACGCTAGTCTTTGTTGCCTCATCCTAGCAATTCCATAGTCTCAAGTATTCTCCTAATTCTATTTGTTTCTAGATTGTATACAAGCCTTCTTCCTATAAGATAAACCCATCTATAATTTGCTTGGTTTTTTATAGATTTCTTCTCTTCTTATCCATGCCTTTTCTTCTTAGATGACTTTAACTCTCTATTCTTGATGTCCTCAAGTTCACCCTGGCTAATTAATGCAGCAATCATTGGACTGGAGGGTAGATGTATCTCCTAATAATTTCAAGTTCAAGGCCAAGTCATGCAATGAACAATTTCTACAAAGGATCATGTAGGCTTTTATGGCCTCTGTTGTTATATTGCCTAGATCTTTCCCCATAGACCAAGAAGAAGGCCTATAACTTGTTTTCAACCACCTTATGACCACCACCTACATTCCTCATTCCTAAGAACTGCATTTGTTTCGTTTATTATGGAATGATTAGTTCTGTATAAGGGGGGATAGTTTATCCCCAGAGAGATTGAAAGTAGAATAAAAGAGACAGCAGTTCAGCTTCAGGGCAACAGCAACTATCAGGCCGGGATCAATTGCCTGGCAATGCTTGAGGGGCAGGAACTCCCCCTATTAAGCCTGCTGGACCCAGGATATCTGGATTTTCAGATGCTGGTAGTATATTATTTCCAAACATCTTATAACTATTTGTATGGAACTAGTTACAGTGAATGCTCAGTGTAGTAAAAGATAATAAGTATGTCCATAGTGCTTAGGAGGATGGATTCTAGAGCTTTTGTCTTGATTGCATGATGCCATGTACAAAGACAACTACTTATAAATTGAATGATCTAAGGAAAGTTATAGGACCACAGCAAACTACAATTTGTTGTAACAAAGAACAAAATTATATGAGCAGCCAGTGCTCCTATCTGCTCTCCAGGCACCCTAACATTGTTTGTAACTGTGTTTTTATTCTTGCTGACAGCAAACAACACACACACACACACACACACACACACACACACACACACACACACACACACTATAGAGTTTCTTTTGCCTCTATTCACTTCCTATGTAGTGTTCTCGAGTTAATGTATTGTATTTTGTCATTATTGTTTGTCTTAAAAAGGATTGGTCCTCAAACCTTTGTGTTTAGATTATAGGAATAAATCCTAGGAGTTATTGGTATTTATAAAATTTTCACATGATGGACACTGAGGGGATTCTAGCAATAGTAACTATAGGGAGAAGTTGGATGTTGTATTTAAGAGCAATGCATTGCAACCCCACATGTAATACTTAATGCATAAAAATTAGACATGAGTCTTCCCTGTTTTCTTAACTATAATCTAATAAAAGCAATAATTATGTCTATAAATAGCAGTCTATATATTCACTAAACTAACAAATCATTCTATTCTTAGATACAAATAGATTCTTATCTCTTTCATTCTCAGTCTTTCCATGTAAACAGAAAGGAATTCTCAAAGAGGGAGTGAGGTGGATTGTTAATTAAGCATTCTAGATAAGAAGTTAAGTAAAGGCTGTGTTCCAATTGGTGTCTTTCCCAAAGAATTGCCAAAATATAAAATGCATAGAGGAAATAATAGAATTATAGAAGAAAGGAATTATGAAGTAAGAAAATAAGTACTTTATTTTGTCTTCAAATATCTATTATGAAATGTAGATTGTCCTCTATTAATACATTTTGAGGTCCCAAGAAATCCATAAAAAGTTGAAACTACTGTACTTCAAAAATGGAACACATACAAACACTGTCAAGAAAGACAAGAACCTCTGATGTGATATGTCATAGGCCCTAGAAAAGAATCTACTACTATCCTTCTGCTTGATTACATAACCTTCAAACAATTCCTGATGATGTATCACTATACCATTTATTAATTCAATGATCAACCCAGAGAAGCTTCCTTCCCTGACCAGTGAACAAGTAAAGAAGAGACTGACAACTGGGCAACTGCAAAGAATAAGAGTCTCTGAATGTTCAGACATGAATGAGAGGTCTATATCACACACACCCTTAATGCTCAGGGATTTATGTAAAAGATATAGTACAAA